>CM041541.1:3738883-3941383 GCA_023238725.1 Scortum barcoo
CTAAATTAGGGATTGTATGAAAGTTATTTGGATGGCAACACTTTAGTTTGACATGAAAACACCCTTAACATGTTGATGGATCAATCATTGCTACCAACCAAGATCACACAGGGGTGGTTTTAGCGATTGGTGAAATGATGGTCAACATAACAAACAGTGCAGAGTGTCCCATCTGCACCCTGTTTAGGTTGACTCCACATGACTGTAGCGCTGTTAAGAATGAAGCGAAGGCTGCGGGTTGTGATGAAAAATGAGACTTTAGAGAGATAATGTTCAATCCTTACAATCTATAAAGACCCAGGTTGACTTTTTCTTAAAACTAACACACTGACATAATAAAGCCCTGTGACTGTGTACGGCCAGATGCACTCAAGCTTGTTTTTGATGTAACTATTTTAGCAGAAAGTCGCGTGAGAAAAGAATAAACTAAAATATATAGTTGGGGCTTTGAGGAATGAAAGACCTTTCCCTGCACTTCTAAAAATTTCAGACCTCCCTTCAGCTAAAAGAAAACCTACATAACTCCTCCCCCTTTTCCCGACCACACGCCCCTCCATAATAATTTGCATACAGTCCCCTAAAACCTGAATTCAGCTCATAACTTTGAACAAATTCGTTCTACTTTTAACAGCACCTGCCTGTAAATCCTCAGGTGGTCTCTCTCTCTCTCTCTCTATCACACACACTCTAAGCTCGCTCGGCGTTAACTTCAGAAACACAGTAACATTACATCTGACATATTAAATGGGGCTTGCCAGATTTGCATAAAACCAGCGGAGCTCTGCCTGTTCCCCGGCATCTCTGTCGAAAAACTGTAATCGCCCACTCGCTAATGACAATTACTATAATGGACTGATTGTTGGATTATACCACCAAAGTGGTTTTAGAACACATCTGCATAATTGTTCTTAGCATATGAGCGCCCGTGGGCTCCTGGCTGCCATTAGCCGTTGCAGAGGAGCGGGTGATTGAGGAGCTGCCGGATGCTTGAAGAACAGCGGCCGATTGTGTGCCAGCTGTGTGGGTGTTTCGAGCGCGCGCCTGTGGAGCGTGCGCTGCGTGAAAAAACACACTAGGCATTGTCTAATTAAATATTGTTTTTGTCATCAGGTTTGTTGTTGACTGACACGAGGAGAGGGAGGGATGGGAGGGGAAAGGGGGAAGGAGCAGCTGCATGAGGGGGCGAATCCCGGAGCAGAGCTTTTAGGGGGTCAACTTAGGGGCCCTCGAGCAAGGTGACGAACCCACAACCTTCAGCCCAGAGGCCACAGTGACTCGCTCGCTGCTGCTGCTGCGCAAATGAGTAGAAATGTAAGAATTTGAAGCAGGATATTTGAGGTAAATGGCATCACGCTGGGTCAATTTTTATAAATACAGGTACAGAAATGAAGGTTATACAAGCAAGCGCGTCATCCTCAGGGAATGATGCAAGCAAATAAAGGGCAAATCGGTGACAAGATGCATCATTGTTCCGAGTTTCATCTAAATTGTACCAGTGGGGCTGCAGCAACAGTCTCTCTAAAAACCTGTTGGTTTTAATCATAAAACTTCATTCAAAAAGGAAAAGCGGCCCTAAAAATGGTGTGATGCTCAGTTTTTTAGTCTTTGTTCAAGTGCTGGAGCACAATGTGAAGATGTGTCCAAGCCTTCGTCAAAAATCCAAAACTAACGTCACGTGACCAACAGATGGACGGACACATCCGTAGTACATGGGGGACTGTAGCAGCGTGAGCCAAATCAACAGCTGAAGCCAGCTTTCCAGTTACAGTCCCTGTTTAAACATGCAGCGAGGCTTTGGTGAGGGGGGGGCGGGAGGAACTGAGCAGAGTAGCACTGAGGAAATCTGTCGGACTTTTTCCCCTCCAGCAAAAGTGCCAATTTCTTAATCAAATCCAATAGTGGAAGATTGAGTCAGCACAGAGGAAGTCATTGTCTCTGCCGGGCGTGTAGCGCTACCTGAAACCTGCACGGAGGCCGCTGTTACTTCATCATCCTCTTCTTCCTCCTCTCATTGCTCATCTCTTGAAAGCAGGCCAACATCCCACACACACTCACACACACACACACACACACACATCATGCTCCCTCTCGCTCTCTCCCTTTCTCTGAACAGCACTCTGTGCTAATTACTCTCTGTTGCCATGGCGATGGGTAGCACCTCTTTTTTTGTTATCTTGGACAGCCCATCACAAACACACCACATCATGCGACTGAGGCGAGAGTTTGTATTGTGGAGTGGATGGATTTGATCTCGCAGCCATTGCAGCAATCCATAATGCGTTCACTCCCAAACGATCGAAAAACGTACAAATAAAGGAGTTTAATAACTATACACACACACACACACACATATATATATATATATATATATATATATATATATATATATATATATATATATATACACACACACACATATGTAAGGGAAAAAAACAAGCAGAGTGAGAGTTTTGCACCACATTTTGAAAAACATTAAAGGAGCTCTAAATCTCTTGACCGCGTTCTCTTCCTTCCTACCTGAACATTCAGTGTTCTGTCAGATCTTGAGCCTTTTAGGTATTTTCATGTTAGAAGTTTCTGTATATTTGCATTTTTGTCTGTGTTGCTCTCGTTAGTCCTGCATGGGCGGGGCTCAGTTGGAATATCATGATGTCACATGTATACTTAAGTGAGCCAATCAGGATTTAGCAACATTCGAACAAAAGTGTAACGATCGTTACCGCTGCTTCCTTCTGAAGCAGTTTAACTCAAATGAATAATCTTTTCTTATTTAGTCACAAATGAATGAAGAATTTTATTGAAAAAATACTTTAAATATTTAAAGTGTTCAGCTTTAAAGTGGTTTGTCCTTATAAAAAAAACAGGAGCTACAGATATTACATGGTGATTTATTATTTCCCCTACCAGCTCTGTATTCTGACAGAACAGATGGAATAACCAGATCACCATAAATCATTATTAATGAAACAGTCAGTGGTAGAGTTAGATCTACTCAGCTTGGATGAATAAGTGCCCCCTCCCCGATCCTGCCTTTCCCTCTATAGGTCTCCTCTCTGAATGTCACTTTGAGTCACTTTGACACTGTCACGTTTCGATATGTAAACGTGTAACTCAGTGCTTCCTGAGTGGCCCTCGGTTCATTACTCATTAAACACGCAGGAATGTTGTGCGTCAGTCACGGAGCGAAGCTTGAAAGGACATATTTAAAACGGTCAACTTAAAGCAGCAAAATGCACAAACGTGAATTTGCTATTTGCAACGATGGGCAAATAACTGACCATAAACGGCATCACTATTTATTTATTTAGTTTACATCACAGCAGCACAACATGTATAAATATCAGTAATAAACTCATAAAGCATCACTTTATTATTTTTTTCTTTAATTCATATTCATGTGACGAATTCACAACTAATTCATGTTCATTTAAAATATAAAAATATGTTAACTGGTGTCACGCAAAATAAAAAGTGGGTTTAGCCCCCCCACATTTCTGTGCACGTGCCTTAATACTACATTATTCTCAATGACTGGGATTTATGAATGGGCAGCAGGGCGCTCTGCCATTGGCCGAGAGCGACAGCCAATCAGGGAGTATCACTTGCAACACAGGCGGGAGTGGATGAATGGACGAGTCAGACATCTTTAGAGGTCAGGGCCCGGTGTGTGTGTGTGTGTCAGTCACACACTGACCTACTTGGTGTTTATTGCAGGCATCTATAGATAGCTGTGGGAAACGCAGGCAGACAATCGACCCGGTTAAAATTAGCAGTCAGGGCCACCTGTCTGATTCTCACAAAGGCGGAAACGCCAGAGCAGAGATGGAAGGACCAGGAAGGAAGGAGGGGAGGGGGTTGGAGGAGCAGGGGGGGGGGGTTGGGAGGACATTGATCACCCTGCTGGTTTAACTCCTTCTCTCGTGCTCTTTCTCTCTCTCTCTTTTTTTCTCCCCCTACTGCGACACAGACATTGGAGACATTGTTAGGCGGTCTGGGTTCTGAGGAGAGGCAAGGGGGGGGCGTTGGTGGTCCGGGCCAAGGAGAGTTCACATACCTCTCTGCTGGATCGCTGCCAGATTTCACAGAGGATATAGGTGGAGGATATAGGGAGGGGAGGAGGAGAGTTAAAGGGCTGCTCCATCTTTTGTTCGACCTGGGCCCACTGCACTGAGTAAAAGTGAGAAAACGCCCACCACTTCTCCTGCCACCAGCGTCCCCTGCGCCCACTCTCTTAACGTACAGCTCTATTGTCAAGGTATCGCAAAACTCAAGTTTCCTGCCTTTGTCGTGTCAAACAGCCCAACAGGAAGTCTTCATCTTCTTAACTGATGAAGACTTCCTGTTCTAAAACGGGCATCTTGTTTCCTAGAATCACGATTATTCAGCTCACTCTCGGTTTGGTCGCTGTGCGCTTCCGTCAGAGTGAGTTTGCGGTTAGAGAGAGATTCGAAGTGTGTAGCATCATATATATATATAAAGAATATACAGAACACACATCAGAGCTGCTTCATGACTGCCAGAGAACATTGCTGCTTTCAGATCCATTCACATGTTGAATATAAAATGTTAGAGTCCTAATTTCCCCGGGGGTGCTTCGCCATCGTGCTGATTAAAGCGACTCTCATCCTCTCCTCTTTTCCAGGACTTCTGTCGGACCTCGCCGTGGCAGATGGGTGGCCGAGGAGGAAGGGACGGGCGGCGGAGTCCATCTGTGGGCAGTCAAAATGGACGCCGTGGCAGGCGGGCTCGGGCAGCCATCTTGGTTTCAGCGCGGGAGCAGGAGGGAGAGCGCGGCGCTGAGAGGCTCCGAGGAGAGACGATGAGGAGGGAGACAGGCGGCTTAGCTTCTTTTCTACATGCACCTCGACCTGTAAATGCTCTTTGCAATCTGTCAGATTTTTCTTTTATCGATTTAGATGCTCTGACAATTTTTCAGCTCAGGGCCTCTGAAGATTTTTCAAAGTTACATTAAAAGTGCTTAAATCATCTGTGCCTTCCTTTACAGGTAGTATAGTGTGTATTTAACACGTTTACAGCCCAGTTGGAGCCATAAAGAGTAATTCTGCTGGTTTGTGAGCCCTTTAAAATGAAGTCCCCTTGACAGAGCGATTTTTCTTCCTCATTTCATTTGGACAACTTTTAGAAGCCTAAAGACGGCAAATCATCTGGTAAACCACAGGTAAAGGCAAAGATTAGAGAAAAGTCTGAAAAAGAAACATTAAGTAGAGCAGAAGTGCACAGTGTTAGTCATCACGTAGGAACAGACTGGCTTGGAGTCTTCAATGATGGAGATCTTCTGAATTTACGAACCCAAAAATCTATATCCTCTTCCAGAAAACTCAACCTTGAGCTCTGCACGACATGTGAAAAAGGATTTTAAAAGTCCCTGCAGACCTCCAGCAAACCTCACAAAGATAGTGGCAGAGCATTTACAGGTGAAGGTGCTTTTCGAAGATTCTTTTGTATCAAAGTCGTATCCTCACCTTTACCTGCATCATGTTAGCACTGACAGCACACCTGACACCCAGGGAACCTGCTCACTTGTCACTTTCCTCCTCATCATTTCCCCTCCTCTGCGGAAGCGTGGCAGCTGGACAACCATTTTGGCTCTATTTGGGGCTGCAGAGCCGCCGGTATTTGCGCCCAGCGGTTGCTCAGTAGTCAGTGTAGATCCTGTGGGGCTGGCAGCAGCTACATCTGGCTACTGGGTCTCTGCTGGTGGCCATGTTACTCAGGATACATTACGACGAAGCCAAAGCTGACTGTACGACTGAATGATCTTATTTCAAAGTTCTCTTACGCACACTGGAATATTTTAATGTTAGAATATTTGGATGTTTAAGCAAAATTATTTTCTACTCCTATTTTTTTGTGTAGTTCACTCGTGATCTTTTCTGCCACACGGTTTTAGAGTTCCAAAGAAATGTCTCGAACGCCCACCCACTGTGGAGAGAAAAGCCTGCAGCAGAGTTAATCCTGGTCTACATGAATGGCTTTGGAGAACAGCAGGAATTTTGTCATTTCTAATCCAATAAAAAAAAATCATTTTTTTGAGATACTGGGTAAGTCCTGGACCTGGCATACAGTGTAGGATTCTGTGTGTGTCGGTCTACAGCTACATTGTCTGCTGGGTTTCAGGCCTGTGCTCACACACATTGTTTGTACTGATTGTTATTCTATATGAAAGTGTATGTGGTATGTTTGAGGAACAGCTGAGCATGGATAATTTGACAACTTTGTGTTTATTGACTCATCATAAAACATTCTTCAAACAATAAAACAATTTTAAATGTCCGTTTCTGTACAATGCTTGCTAAGCAATTTTATTTATATATAGAAAATGTAAGAGGAGTTGTGTTAAAATGACAAAACTCCTTCAAATTTAATGGCAGGTACTCTGGAAAAAATAACAGCATTCCATCAACAAATATTTTCAAGCAATAAATATGTATTTATAAATAGTGTAAATTTACATCAAGATTAGAAACATAACGAAACAAACAACAAAAAAAAAAATCACAAATTAAACTTTATTCCATAAGTCTATGTGCAACCCATTCTCTTTGTGACTTGGCTAGTAAGTTTTTTTTTTTTTCCTAAATTTTTCCTTTTTTTACCTAAGAAACAAACAAAACTTCATAGTTTTGAAAAGAAAAAGACAAAAGATAAAAAATAAAAGCTGTAAAAAAAAAAAAATTTAAAAAAAAAAAAAAAAAAAAAAAAATCACCTAAACTCTTCACATTACAAATTTTTTTGGAGATTTTGCTGTCGAAAGAGTCTTAAAATTACTATCTACCATAGAAAAAGACCAGTTAGGCTAGTGCTCCTTAGAGGGAAGAAACTTTGGGGGAAACTATAAATCAAAGCCAACATTTCATCCTGTTACCAGAATAGAGAACGAAAAAGGGAAGAGAGAGAGAGAGACAGAGACAGAGAGAGAGAGAGAGCGAGGAAGGTTGTCAAGTCAGTAGTCTTTTACGGGTGGTGTTGCCAGTTGCCAGTGACAGTTAAGAAGTATCTACAAAACATTTTTATCACACGTGTTAAGAATCCCCCTCGTCCCCCCTGTTCCCATCCGTTTTTGATTAAGTCCTCCTTTAAAACAGGGCTGAACCATTGTCACAAGAGGGGGGCTGGGAGGGGTGGGGCTGGGGGAGAAGAGAGAAAGAAGTCCTGTTAGGGAGCTCGGTGGCGCCCCGCTCTGGAAGGGCGAGGCTCCAGCACTTCAAACAGGTTGCATAGACAGACACACTCAGACGCCTCAGCCTCCAGCCGTCGTTATGGAGACCAGCCATGATGTGGTGAAGAGAGGGGAGTGGGGTGGAAGGGTGGGGGTGGGGTGACGGCCTTGGGCTTTCCTGAATATCAGAAATGGTCCGCGTATGTGGATGTTTTGTTCGTTCTTTTTTTATTTCTTTTTTATCTCTTTTTTTTTTTTTTTTGTATCTTAATACAAGTTCCCGTAAATGGGCTTCATGGCTCCACAGCAGAGAAGAAATAGGTGTCACCTAATGTCAAGATGAAGATGAATGAAGAGGAGGGGCCTGGGAGGGTAGACGAAACACGAGAATTAGTTCATGTGAGGTGGAAAACAGAAGCAGTACAGTGTTTTTTTTGTTTTGTTTTGTTTTGTTTTTAAATCACCATCATTAAAAAGGAGTCCTGCAGGCAGGTGTATTATGTGGTGTGAAATAAAACTTCCACATCCTAAAGTGTTGTTACGCAGTAATCAGTCAAGCATCAAGCTTTGGGTTGCTTTTACCAAAATGTCTGTACTGATGTAGTTTCAAGAGGAACCACGCCCATCACAGAAACCTTATAAACTTTATTACTATACAACATCTTGTGTGAGGTGTCTGGTTAGTGGGGAGGCTGTTTGAAAGCAGTGACAGGAAACCTGTTGTCAGTAAGTGCAAACATTTCTTACCTCTCAAATAAAATCACAAGTTGAGTAAAGTGATTCAATGGCTAAAAAGGAAACGTCTCAATAGTTTTTTTTTGGTTGGAATGACGATCAACACTCTGCAGCACAGAGTTTATTTTCAAAACCTCAAAACATTTTCATTAAACTTTCAGATAAACTGATATTTGTTCGAGTCAGGTAAATGTGCCGGTGTTTTCTTTCAGTTTGAAGGGCGGCTCGAGCGCTTCAAGTCTGTCCCTCCCTCCGCCTGGTGACTTACTAATGAGAACTGGTCGTAGACCTGCATCAGGTCCTCCATCCTGTGCTGTTCCAGCACCACGAAGTCGTCCAGCGTGGCGCTGCCTTTCCTTGCACAGTCCTGGCAGTGGACCACATACTGCTTCTTGGACAGGAGCTCGCGACGCACAAACAGCAGGTTGAACACCTCCACCTGCAGAGGAGACACACACACCAACTGTCTGAATCACTGTTTTATCATGAATGTGAATGAAGCCGAGTGGACTGCAGTGATGACGTCATGGAGAGATAAATCACCGCTCCACAGACAGTGATTAACAGAACAATGACAGCAGACATTTAATGGGATAAGGACACATTTCTGTTAAACAGCTGAGAGCGCCACATTCAAATCAAGCCATTAGCATTCCCATTAATTAGCTCAAACACTCACAAACCTTTAATTCAGTGTCAGCAGACACACTGATAATTTGATGCTGTCCAACCACAGCAAACTGCAGTGTACCCACGTAATTATAAAGAGCCCATGTCATTCAGCACTTTTTGTGATTTATATTCTGTGTATTTGGATCAAATGTTGATACAACAAAAGTCACAGCTAAAAGAGTCCAACTCAAATGTCTCATGGTCCTCACCTAATTATATCCATGGAACTAAAATATCAATGAATATCCTTTTGGTGATTAAGTATATTACTTTTTTAGAGACCCACAATCAGGGGACATGTGCATTTGGTTCTAATGCAACATGTACAGTCCACAGTATCATTCAAAATGTCAGTTAGCAGTTCAGTGTTATTTTATACTAGAAACTAGGGCGACTTGTTTAACCAGAAATGTGAAATCCTGTTAAAAGTCTCCCCCCTCTGATGCTGAAATGTTTCCTGTGAGCTTACTGACCTCACAGATGGTGCAGTAGTGGGCTGGCTCGTCCCTGGTCCTCGGCCTCAGCACCGTTTCCTTGCCGGCCGCCGCCAAGGCCTCCTTCACCCACTGGCACTGCTTCAACGTCCGCAGCAAGCAGTACCTGTGATGGCGATGTGGGGTCAGCTTGGAAACGTATAATGCAAACAAAAAGGACAGAGTTGAAAGGGAAGGACTCTGATACTCACTTGATCATCTCAAACAGCTTGTGGTCGGACACTTTGATGTTGCGCGCCATGTTCCAGGAGAGGTGCACCATGGGAACCATGGACTTGACGCTCTGGAGCTTGTTCCACTCGTAACGCTCCACGGCCAGCTTGTACTGGTGGGCTGAAAAAAGCAGCAAAGAAACAAGTTAAGAGTGGTGCGATATGAAATCATATTTATTCCATCATACAACGAAAAAAAAAAAAATGCATCTCAGGTGCATCTGTTGGAGACAGGAAGTTAAATCCTGCTGTAATCAGCTCAATTATCAGCTAAAAAGGTCACTAATCAGCTAAAAAGCCTTTCAAAAGATCTCAGTAAAGGTCACAGTATCAGAGTTCGTGTGAGAGGGCGCTGAAGTTAATCTACACACTGTTCCAGGTGTACTGTGAAGACTCCTTTTATAACTGTTGCTTAAGTGGTTAAAGATGAAGCAAAGATACTAATGGCCCTTTTCCACTAGTACCAACTCGGCCCGCCTCGGCTCGACTCGACGACTCAGTTTCGGTCGCGTTTTCCATTACAATATAGTACCACCACCTCAGAATTGGGCAGGGGTCGCCGTGTATGGCAACGCGGCTCGAAACTCCAGCGACGTCATTTGTTATGCGACACAAACACGCGAAACGACTCTACGGAGCAATGGAGGCCACCAGACAAAGAAATGTCTGCACCTCGCCGTTGCTCCGCTGGGTTGATTTCTGTGCAGCCATCTCTGATCGTGTTCGTTGTTGTTATTGCGTTTTAAAAATGGGCGGTTGACTCTTACGAACGAGTTGCTCTCCCGACGCATCTAGTGACGTCAGGCCCTGGCCAATCAGTGGCCTGCCGTCTGCCGACGTCACATTTTCATGGGCTCGACTCAGCTCGCTTGGAACCCCGGCCGAGTAGGTACTCACGAAAAGTACCTGGTACCAGGTACTAACACGTAATGGAAAACGCGTACAAACCGAGGCGAGTCAAGTCGAGTCGAGCCGATCGAGTAGGTACTAGTGGAAAAGGGGCATAAGTAATATGGGGAAAAGCAAACATTGGAAGGCAACAACAACAACACAATACATTCATCTGTTCCTGTCCTCTAGCCGATTGGGTGCCACTAACATCAACCTGTATCCCATAATCCCCAGCTCACCGGTGAGGGGTCCTACGTTCCAGGCGATGTTGTTGCACCAGCCGATGGCCTGCACCCAGTGGACGGTGCCAGTGTTGAGCCACACCAGGTCGCCTGGGCGCTGGATGAACCGATGATAGACGGGCACGTCGGCCTCGTACAGGTCCTCCAGGTTGGGCCACCACGAGCCCATCAGGAAGTTGATGTTGTTCCTGAAGTGAGGAAGAGAAAGAGAGAGGTGATGGATGCAGGAGGTGAGGAGAGGAATCAGAAGCAAACCACGCCCCCGAACAGTCCGTCTTACTTCTCACAGAAGTTGCTCATCACTCCCCAGTACGGCTCTGGTACTGCAAACCATTCACAGTCGCCTGGTCCAATGTTGATGTTGACGGCGCAGAAGTTGTTGTGTTCCTGGTGACCTGGAGACACACGCACAGACAAAACGTCTTCACTACACAAACTCTGACAACAAAACTGACACACGGCTCAGAGAGTAAAAAATGAACTGTCGTTATTATCGGGCAACGACTCAGTTGGAGTGTATTAACCTGGTATCCTGCTCCCGGGGACTTTCATGTAGAGCTGGACCGTGTTCATACCCAGGATGGTGTGACCCACGTGGCTGAGCAGGTTGCCCCCGCCGATACGACTCGCAAGGCGAAGGCCGGCAGTTTGCTGAGCTCCTGGAGTTGCTGTTTCCACCTGGTGACAAGAAGGTGAGACAAGTTAAGAAGCTGAAATTCTCAGACTGTTTAAAAAGGCACAGCAGGTGTGATGGTGAGATGAGATATACTCACTTCCTTTCGTCTGACACATCGATGTTGGTTCCAAACTTGATGTGCTTTAAGGGTCCCCTTCTTTTTCGTGCAACACTGAAGACACACACACACAGAATTAGCCACATATGGTAAGTTTCATATGGTTACTTCCTCCCAATAATACATTTACCGATGGGGCAAAAATAATCAAACAAAGGTAACTAAACATAAAGAACATCATAAGGTACCTCTCTGCTGATGCTGGCTCTGTGTCCGAGGGCTCCTTTAGTGCCTTCTTCTCGTTTTCCTCCTGAAAACAAACAGGAAAGACATTAAGCCACAAACATGCGACATGAATCTTTATCTTGATCCTTAGATATCCTTACACCTCTCTAAAAGTGATGCAAAACTGGAATTGTGAAAATAGACTCAAGAGGACCCAGATGAAAGCAGAACTGACCCGTAGGGACTCCTGGAAGGAAGCAGCCTGATACTGGGCGTATTTGGCGATGGTGGTGTGGGCGCGGGCGCTTTCGCAGCGCCACATTTTCTTGATGCCGCTCGGGTCCCAGTTCTCGTCGGCGGGCTGAGAGAGCTGAGTCCAG
Organism: Scortum barcoo; assembly: GCA_023238725.1. Lineage (NCBI taxonomy): Eukaryota > Metazoa > Chordata > Actinopteri > Centrarchiformes > Terapontidae > Scortum > Scortum barcoo. The sequence goes on from CM041541.1 coordinate 3,750,650, forward strand.
ACCTCCACCAGGTGCTCCGGGTTGGCCTCAACCAACGTCTTTGTGGAGAACAGACCCAAGTCTGCAGAAGAAACGGACCCCAGAGAGAGAAGGTCATTTAAAATACTGACAACTGATAATGTAACACACAGTATTAATTGTAAACAAAGCATTTACCCAGTTTGAGTGCTCCAGCCAGTCCTCTGATGACAGTGACGGGGTTGGAGGGGTTTGTGCAGAACTGGTGCAGTGGGGGGAAGAAAGCATCCCTCTTGTTTTCCAGCTGGTTCACAGATAGAAAACAGGAAGCATGAATAAGATTGATGGTGTTACAAAATTATCTCTCATCTTCAGGGTATAAACATCAACAAAGGCAGAAACGCTTCAAGTCATCTTAAAGGAGCTCGCAGCTCTTTGAGGAGTACTCACATAGATGCTGGGTGTAGGAGGGTTGAGCTTGTCTTTGGGCAGGGCTGGTGAGGGCGGAGGGGGCAGCCGGGGAGGGGGGCACTTATCGAGGAGGATGCTGCTGTTGGAGAGACCGTTCCTCCCCAAGTTCCTGCAAAGACAGTTTTTAGTGACACTGAAGTAATAAAACTGGATATGAATGAGCTATGGCGCAACTGAAAAAGCGGTAAGTAATACGTTCCAGACTTGCTGTCCCACCTCATATCTTACACACTGTACACTCCTCCATCTGAATATAAAGCGGGTAAATTCATTTTCATGTGCTAAAAGAAGTGCTCTCTGTTCAACTGAATGATATACTGAATAATATCTGCATGGCAACAAGACTGCCCAGTAGCCTTCGGTGTTGTTTACGGTTACATAATTATTCGCCTCCGGTTCTGCAGTTACTCCTAGATTCCACCGGGAGGAGACATCTTCAAAACAAAACCACACCGCTCAACCGATCCCGCTCTCATTTGCACCGTTTTGACATGCAGCAAAAAGCATCTTTAATTTGTTACAAACTAATGTTACTGTAACTGTCACTGTAACTAATAACAGTTAACACAGCTACAGGAAGGGAAACAAGTTACTCCCATTATTTAATTTAACACCATGAAGCTGTACAGTTGTCTTTTCTATTTACTATAAAAATCACGTTCACTACGTTGAATCACGTTGACAACACATGGATAATTCTCTGTTTTAGCGCCATGATTTACTTGGCAAGACCGTCATTCCTGCCAAGAGGAATTAAAAAGAATGCTGTCTAAGTGCATCAGCAGGACGCCATGATGTGTGTGAAAAACAACGAGACTGTCTCACCTGCAGGCCTTTAGCACGTCTGTGGAGCTGGGGTAGATGGATATAGAAGATGACGATGACGAAGAGGAGGAGCAGTGTCCACGTGGAGGCGTAGCTTTGAGACTGGTGACGGTGGGCGGCTCAGCCTTCAGTGGGCTTTGAGAGTCCTCAGAGATGCCCGCTTTGCCGTTGCCGTTGACGGCGGGCGCGGTAGACGTGGTGGTGGCAGGGCTGTGGGCGCCTGTCTGGGTGTGTTCTGAGGATTTGGGTGAGGGCGTGGCGGTGGACATGGCAGAGATGGGCGAGGAGGCGGCCGAGCTGCCCTGGGCGTGGGGGGTGGAGGGCAGGACGGCCGGGTGGATGTTGTTGATTTTCTTGTGGGGCTCGGGCGTAGTGGATGCTGCCCCTTCTGACAGTCCCTCACCCTTCTCAGTGCCCTTCCCCCCTGCCAGCAGGGCAGATAGCCTAGGATTGTCTGCGCTAAGGCTCGGCTTGTCGCCACCCTCTGCCACCTTGCCACCATCCGCAGAGTTTATGTGATTGGCGAGGCCATCAGCCGGCGCCGTTTTGCCATCAGCTGATGGCGGTGGCGTCTTGCCCTCTGAGCCCCCGTTGCCAAGGGATGCGGCTGCCGTGACAAGGGCGGCTGCGGTGTTGCTATCTTTGGTAGCGGACGCACCGGGTGCTGCTCCACCTGAGGTAGAGGACGGGGGCAGGGAGGGAGGGGATGGGAGGTGGTTGTGGGCCTGCTGCCGTGGCGATGGGGCGTTCGTGGAATGTCCAACCTGATTGTTGGGGTGCGCAGGGGCGGTGGAGTTGGGAGTCTGGGGGTGAGAGGGGGTCCCCTCATTACTGGAGCCTGTCACATGTGGAACAGACCCCTTCTGAAGCCCCTGAAGGAAGAAGAGAGCAAGTGTTAGAGTAAAAGCAGACGCGAGAGGTGGGGTGGTTTGTATCTGATGTCATCATTAGTTTTCAACAGTTTGCCAAGTATACACCTGATGAGGATCCTTCTGAGGATTGAGATGCTGTATTTAAGAAGTAGGAGCATAAAAAAAAAAAAAATTCTATTTTTACATGTGTTGCGTTCATCTTTTGGCTCAGCATCAGAATCCTGCATACTTTAATTTACAGGAGTCTCATGGGAGGGATTTCACAGCTTGTGTCATGAAACCACTTGATGAATTTTCTTAATGGTTTCTGACAAGAGATTTACAACAAAGCCAAGTATGTCAGTAGGATAAAACAGAAAAACAGAATTAAATTCCATATCCATTTCTCAGCAAAGTGACAGAGAACGCGCCAGAGGGAGTTTTTAATTTTTGCACATGGGTGCTCTGTCTCAGGCGTAGACAGGAGATGAAGACGGAGCGATGTCTAACCTGAGAGGAGTTTAGGTGCAGGGCCTGACGCGGCGTGGCGTCCTGTGTTTGCGCGCTTGTGCAGGTGTGAGGTAGCAGTGCTGCGTCGCCGCTGCCGGCAGGTTGCAGGTAAGGCACGTCTCCGTTGGGTCCTGTGGCTGTGGGCCCTGACTGATTATTACTACTACTGTTACTACTGTCACCCACAGGGAGGGAGTCCGAGTGTCCGTGTGTCCCGGGGCCCATGGGCCCGTTGGCCAGTGGCTGAGGCGGGCACAGGGGCCGGTGTGGTCCCTGGTGGGGCCGGATCGGGTGGAGGTTGGGGTTGGGAGAGGGGAGGGAGTTGGTGGTGGGGCCATTGGGGAGAGATGGGCGCACTTGACCTCCTGAGGCATTCTGTCTCATCTATAAACAGAGAAGGTGACGCAGAAGAAAAGCCGGTTGAAATGTATTTATAGGTAATATCTGTGAGTCATTCTTTGTGTTGGTATGTATGTATGGTTAAACATGCTTGGAGAAGCAGACAGGTGTGCTCGACCGCAAAAACAGTCGCATTTAACTGACATTCACATCCTTACCTGTCTACATTTGAATTCTCCTGTGTATTGTATGATATGCCAAACCACACCGGCCTAACGCCTACACAAGGATTTGACTAGCTTAAGCCAGGCCTGACTACTACTGAAGGATCATAAATCAGGCAGTGTTTACACACTCTGGATTAGTGGGTTTATTTATTCAAGCATCATAGTTTAAGCCTCCAACTATCCAGTCCACATGTTTATGGAACCGTCATTTCTGCATGTTGCACTTGGTTACATGTATAAAAACGGCTCATTCAGACACACATTCAGAATGGAGCTATAAACTATTAGTTATTCAAGTTTTAGATGGGTTTTATTTGCAGCACATCTGACCGACACATGATGAGCAACCAAGTGTTAATGACTGATCCAAGTCTGACGTGAGTGTGAGACAGTATAGATTTTTTTTTAGCTTACCTGGTGCTGGTGCTGCTGCATCATGGCAAGCTGAGCCTCCAGCTGGCCCAACATCTGAAGCTGTGGGGGCTTCAGGCTGGCCCGGTTACTCCGCAACTGTTCCAGCATCTGAGGAAAGACACCAACAGAACACAAAGTTTGTAAGAAAACATAAAAGAAGAATACAGTGAAAACATGAGATAGGCGATATCTGACCTGTAATTTCTGCGGGGAGAGGTACCAGTTGGGAACTGGCTGCTGTGCTGGGTTACTGGCCCAAGAATCACCCTAAAAAACACATTATGATGGTTGAAAATACACATAAAATGTAAGGTGTAGAGCATATTAAGGAAAAAATACTGTTTAAAACACATGAATGTTAGTGTAATATAAAAGAGAAAGCAACTGTCTTTCTTTTACAGTCATATTTACCTTTGTAGGGCTGGAGGCTCTCCTCCTCTTGGCTGGACAGGACGGGTCCTCTGCTTGGCCCAGTGTGCCCACATGAGGGGGAAGAGACTGACCCGAGCCCCCGCCCTCTGCACTGTGATTGGGCTTACATGCCTGGATGGGGGGAGTGGCAGGAGTGCAGGCAGAGAGAAGCAGAAGAAAAAAAGAAATGCAAGGAGGAAAAAAAATAAAGATGTGGATGGAAGGTCAAAACAAAAAGGCCAGGGAGGTCAGGAGGGGTCAGGAAAGAGCAAGAAGGAAGAAAGAGGAGAGGGAAAACAACAGCAAATGGAGAATGGTAAATAAAATGAAGGGAGTGTGTGGGGGTGGGGAGCAATTGAGCATGTTTAGTTATAGAGGGAGAAATCAAAGTAGTAATGTCAAAAGGGCAAAGCAGAAGCAAGGGATGGAGAAAAGGTAGAGAGAAAAACTGTGATTTTTTTGTTGGCGCTTAAACACACAAACATGTAGAGCACAACACTCCTGTGTAACGACAGCTCTCCAGTTCGGAGGGATGCTGGTGGGAATTCATGACTGCTGCTTCTTATGGACACCCGCAGCACTCAAAAGTTGTTGTCTAAATCAAATTCGCAGCAGCTTGGTGTGTTGCACTCAGACAATATTAAGGAGGCGGTTGCAGCTGTTTTAAAAAGGGTACGGTAGCGTCACGCAACCTTTAAAGCGAAAGGTTAAAACACATTCCACACGCTGAAAGCTTTACCATTACCTGTGAGGGAGCGTATGAGCCAGATGTGACTGACCAGAATTTAGTTTTTGTTGTAAAATAGGACTAACATTAGCTTGCTTTATTTTGCTATAACAATAAATGATTTCATAATTATGTATCAGGTTTAAGTCACATCTGACCCATTACAAAAAAAAACCATCTAAAATATCCCCATTCCAGACGCATTCACACAGGAATAGGCCTTACAGGGAGTTGACTCTCACTGAGTCAAAGCTGATACATCAACATATTCCATCTCTTTCGTTCAATAACACAGCAATGATCACACACAAACATGAACAAAACAGAGCTACGCATGTCTACTGTATGATGGGCATGAATGAGTGAGGTGATAATGAAACACTAGGGGGCGTTGCCGGGACTTTGTGAGCAGCTGCAGGACATCTAAGGTCAACTACTGAAGGGAGGGGGGGAGGGGAGATGGACGGAGCCAATGGGAAGCCTGGGCGCACTCTATGGCAGCACGACCTCACCGATCACATTATGGGGAGGGAGACGGTGGGGAGACGGGTCAAAAGCCAGAAAAAGAAAAAAGAAAAAAAAAAAGGCCAAACGTCAGTGAGTGTGAGAATTATCAACACGGCCACTTTATTTTATTTAATTTTTTTTAATTCTAAGAATTAGAGCACTTTAATCTCTTCAAAAAGGCAATCTTTCCCAGTCTAAAGTCTAATCTAAAGCAGATTAAGAGCAAACAGCAGTGTGGTGCAGGTTCAATAAGTTTGCCACCTAAAATTGGATTTGTAAGTGAACTTCACAGGGGGAGGGGGAGGTGGAGGGTAATGCCAAATACAATGTTAGATTAGAAACTGGATTAATAGAAAGAGAAACTGAATGGCAAAGAATTAACAAAAGCCTGCACATGTGCTTGGCTGACTTCTTTCTTTTTTTTTTGGTTTACTTGAGCAGAGCGTGATGGGTGAAGCCGAGAGTGACTACTGTGCAGCGGAGAAGAAAGGGAGCGCGGGACTGGGTAACACTTGGCTGGACCCCTCCTCATTCAAAACAGATGCCGTAAAGCAGCCATCACTTTTCAATTTCTCAAATAGAATATGACTAACAGCTTGCGATTCTGTTGCTGTGACGCAGAAACGGCGCGCATACATTAAAGTCAAGGTCTCCAATCTGAGTGTGTAGAGAAATGCTATTCACTGGTTTTATTTTATGTGCGTGGGCTTCTTTAGACATCTGCATTGACAAACACACATAAAAAAAAAAAAAAAAATATATATATATATATACACACACACACACACACACAGCGTTGAAAGGTGGAGTTAAGCGCAAGTGTTACCCATCAGTATGTAACAACAGTGCATGCCCATTTGTTGACCTGCAGGTATGTCTGTCTGTGTGTGTGTGCTCTACGTTTAACGCTAACGTGTTGTTGAGTGCCAGTCATAAAAGGGAGGAGGAGGAGGGGGGCGGGAGGTGTAAGTTGCTCTATCTGGGTCTCTCACCTGCTGTGGTGCACTGCTCAGGCCTCCCTGCCTGGAGGTTAGCTCAGCTGGGATTGGTAGACTCCATGCCTCCTCAATAAGAGGGAGCATTTTACTTTTACCCTGTAGGCTACTGAGCTGGGGGTTACTCAACTGAGCCTAGGGGAATGGAAAACGACGTGAAAAAACAAAAAAATAATAAAACACAAGGCTTTTTTTTTTTTTGGAGAAAAAAAACGATGACCTCAAAACAAGGAAATGATCAGCAATGGTACATAAGTAGAGGTTATAAACACAAGTGAAGCCAAACTGATATGCAAACTTGTGTCCTGGCTGGCTAATATACCTATGTCATGTACAGTATGAACCACACAAGGAGGCATTACTACTTGAATGACATTCAGCACAGTAACAGTAATCCCAAACACAGTCAGTTTCATTAAAACAAGCCGCTGAGCTTGTCTTAATGCCATGGGTTTATGCTAGAACATAACTGGTGGAAATGCAACATTCCTTCATGCATATGTAGAGGAAAATGACACTGCTTGGACAAAAATATAGATGAATAAAATCAACACATGAGATATGGGGCTTGTTAGAACCCCGGCTGTAAAATGTGTGGCAGGGCACCTTTGAGTCAGCTATTGTTAGCTTCACCATGAATCAGTCGGTCAGTCTCAAATGGAGAAATAATTACAATTAAGCTGCACAGGACAAGCTCATAAAAGGCTCGAGTTGTGCCTGTCTGGTGGTGGAATAACGTGGACTTATTCAGTAGAGTTGTGGCTGCACAGGAATGCTAACAGAGAGCAGTCGAGGGCAGGAGGGGGAAGTGATGGAAGTACAGAGGAAACTGAGATTAGCTCAGACCTTGTTGAAACTTTTACAGTAATTCTGTGCATCCGTTTTAAGCTGTGTGATACGATGAACGTCAGGAGGATACGGATGCTGGTCAGTTTGGTTAATGGTTTTTACGTTCTTCTATTTTGTGGCACTCACTGCACGGCCTCTGCCCACGATACACACACACATGTTGAACTTAACAGCTTTTGGTAAGATTGTTTCAAGTCAGTGAACCCCAGAGCAGCGTAAACTAATAAACAGCAGCCAGCAGATTCATTTAGGGATGTCCCAAACTGATTTCTTTGTTCCTGCTCTATAAATCCAGATAAGTTAACTACTGTTCGTCCGCCGTACGCCAGCTGTCACATGCACCCAGCTGAGCTCCGTTAATAAAGTGGAAGTCAACAGCGTTGTGAATGAGATACCCTTGGAGGGTAAAATGTAAATAAACAGCAGCCAGTGGTTTCAATTAATGATGTGACAGCGCGGGTCAGGAAGCATTTCGGGGTTCACAACAACTGATTTTCTTCTCCCAACACGAACTATGGAAGGACACTATATTTAGAGGAAAGCTGTCCTTAGTGCAGAGCTAGAAACCTGTCACACGTCAAAACTGCTTCACTGATTTGCAGCAAAACACATCCTGGGGACATCTCTACTTTTAATTAATGACATCCATGCTGGCAGTGTGTGTGTGAGCAAAATTCGCATCCATTTCAGCCCAATTTTGCAGCCGTACCAAACCTGTTAATTGCCGCGGTTTTTTTTTTCTTTGAACATCTGTATATTGTTTCTTTTTGCACATACAGGATCATTCAACTGAAGCTGCATCCAGACAGCCATGGTATGGGCGCCACCTGATTTAAATGCCTCTCTCCACCCACCTGCAGGCATTTGATGCGGTGGGTTAGCGCGGTGGTGTTGGTGCAGCCCTTGCTGCGTGTGGCATTGATGTAGCACTTGATAGCGTCGTGCGGCTGGTTGCAGGACTCGTACAGAGTGCCCAGGTCCATCCAGGCGGCGGCGTGGCTGTGGTCCAGCTGCACGGCGCAGATGTAGGCCTGCAGAGCGTCCATGGGCTGGTTCTGCTGCTGGTACAACACCCTGAGGAGGGGGAGGGTGGGAGGTGAGGAGAGAAGAAGGGGTTCACCAGGCAGACGCATAAGGAGATAAAAGTAACAGGGCACAGGGGTGAAAATGAAGGGGAATTTTTCATGCAAAGGAAAATGGAAATATAGGAAACGTGATTAAATGTCCATTCAGAAACATGCAGTTGACAATAGTGGCTTGCATTAATGTCTATGGTACAGACACTGATTAAAAAGAAAGTGGACTTGCAGCCTTCACTGAATAAATGGATCCTTACCCTATAGAGCACCAGGTGTCTGCACTGGCCTCTGATTTGTCTATGGATTGCCGATAGGAGATGAAGGCGTCCTGGACCTTCCCAATACTAGAGTAGCACCTGCAGGAGACACAGGAGGTCAGAGGTTGCGCTACAGACATGGAAAACATTTAAACAAATGAAATACACCAAATAACTCCTAAGTGCAGTTTGGCATGCAACTTACAGTTTGGGATGACATGTCAAGAGATTTCAATCACCCATGAGCTCAATCTGAGTGAGGCTAACATTAAATATTAGAACTGGCTTGACATTATGGCTATTTAAGTGAGTAACACCACTCCAATTTATGTATTTGGCATCTGGATATCTCTGTGTAACAATAAAAGCCTGCATCACAGCCTTGCTTTAAAGGTTTCCTAAAAAGGATGGCTACCCATGCCTTTTCATAACTGATGAGTATCGGCTAAATACAGCCTGAAGCTGTCTGAGCAGTTTGAACTGAAGTTATAAGAGCCTCTCTTCATCCCCGGGATGAATGAAAAAATAGAAGATTTGAAGCAGCTTTAACTCAGCAGCAGATTTTCACAGTTGTGCTGCAACTGCAAAATGCCAAATTAGAGGTTAGATGGATGAATTAAATAAAAACAACAACAACTGGATGCCTCTCTATTCACTGCACCAGTTTTGCTGTGTGTTAAGAAACAGTGCCAGCGTTGGATGGAGAACAATGCCGGACAGCTGGTATGCTCACAAGGATCAAGAATGGATCATGGATGAGAGCGCTTCTCCTGATCAATTAGAAGAGGCTGTGATTAATCCCCATACCAGCAGGGCATCAAAAGGACAAGAAATTCTAAAATTTTTCAACGTTTATGAATATTTCGAGCAGACTTTCAACAGGTTCCTTTGTTTTACCAGCCAACTTTCCCCAATTACTCCATGTATCCATGCACCAATATGTCGAGTCACTCTCTTCACCTATTACATGCTTCACCCGGTTTTCATGGCCACAGCTTCCCTGTTTACATTTGGCTAATTTCACAAGCAATGCGAAAGTGCCAAGGCAGATTCAGTGGTGTTGCAAAATCTGTATCAGAGCGGTCAAACACTTCTTTCCAAACATCATGGCTTTGAGGTTTTACCATTTTGGAAATTCCTGCTACTCTTAAGTTCACAGCTCAGGTGACATAAAGGTAGATTACACTAAGACACACCTGCCAAGGAAGTACCAGGACTGTCCAGAGTTGGGGTCGGCCTCCAGAGATTTCTGCAGACACTGGATGGCATAGCTGTCCCTGCTGGCTCTGTCCCCGAGCTGTTCCACTGTGTGATGCATCCAGCCTGGAAAGATGTGAATCAAATGCTGGTATTCACTTCTTGCAGGTGAAGACACATTTTCCATTTGGATTTCACAAGTGCAGTTCACTTCATTACAACTGAATGACATGCAGCGCCAAAAGCGTTTTAGCTGAGACAGGAGAGAGGCTAAACTTGACCAAACTAAGTCTGTATACACTCTTACCTAGCTGCTGCAGGGTAGTGGCCTTCACCTGTGCAGGAAGATCTTCCGTCTGCAGAAGGCTCTCATAGGCCTCCTTGGCAGCCCGGTATCTCTTCTGGATATGAGGAGTGGATGGGCAAAGGGGAATAACAGGTGGTCAAAGAGAAGATAAGGAGAGGAAGTGTACCAAGGGGGAGGGAAATGAGAATGAGATGAGAGAGAAAAACGCAGATTAAAAAAGGGTGATCAAGGATTCAGAACTTTTGAGGTTATCCCTCATCTTGTCTCGTCTTTCCATCTCTCTACCGTGCAGCAGGACAAAACGGTAATACTCATTATTACTATTAATATTCAACACCAGCACGCAAACCTAAGCCCGAGACTTCCACTGCAGCGTTGTGTTCTGACACAGCACCAAAAAAAGAAAAGAAAAAAAAGAAAGAAAAACACATTAGTCGTGAAGCGCTGCTACTCCCAGAGCTACTGTACATCTCTGCTGAAAGCCTGAGAGAGAGAGAGAGAGAGAGAGAGAGAGAGAGAGAGAGAGAGAGAGAGAGAGAGAGAGAGAGAGAGAGAGAGAGAGAGAGAGAGAGAGAGAGAGAGAGAGAGACCACCAGCATACAAAAGAGGGGGAGAAAGACTTTCTTGTTTCCGTGGCAACCCCGTCGATCGGCTGAGAGTAATCTCCTATCCCCTCCCGCATGCCACCCACCAACGCACCCTGCACTCTCCTTAATTTGTCAGCACCTGGTTCAAAATACAAAAAAAAGATAAAAAAGAAAAATAGGGCTATCCCCGCCATTCAGACCTCCTGTGATTTTACAGCGATGGCTGGGGTTACGAGCTATCGCCTTAGTACTGCACAGTCTGTCAACATGCTGCACTTCTTTTCACAATGACAGATGACAGAAACCAAACAAATGTCTTGTGTCCTTGGGAAGAAGCATAATTGAAGCGCAGGTTAAATAAAAGAGTGAGCACTTACCTGAATCTCATACAAATGAGCAATGTGGAACTGAACTGTAAAAAGAAAAGAGGAAATGTGTTAGTTAGAGGTTATTTTGCATTTAAAAAAGGTTCCCCACCCCCTCTGAGAGTTAGTCCTCCTATTAGTCTTTTCAGGTCTTTGAGAAGTAGTGCTGCGTTGATAATAAATAGGTGTCGGAAACCCAAGGTTGCCTGTCTATATTAAGTGTAACAGACCAGATAGGTAGCTGTGCTCCTGGCGGCACCTTCCTTTGTCTGGAGCGCTGCAGTGTCTGATCTAAGCTGCCTGAGTGACTCTCAGCAGATGGAGGGGAGGAGAGGGGGGGGGGAGAGAGGAGAGAGAGGAAGAGAGAGAGAGAGAGAAAGACGGGGGCTGCCCTTGCTCTGTGTGTGTGTGTATGAACAGGAATGAGGGAAACACAATGAGGCACACAGCGAGACGCCGGGCAAAAATGGATATTGCTGTCGTCAAGGTAACAGGTACCGGGGCGGGAGAGATGAGATGGTAGCGGCATATCAAATAATGCCAGCGCTCTGCCCAGACTGAACCCCCCCCCGCCCCCCGTCCCTCCCCAGCAGCTGAACATAAGCTAACACTGTGTACAGAGGAGAGTGAACACAAGATGTGCTGGGCTGAGAGGATGCAGGGGGACCTTTCATTCCGGGATCAATTGTTCTGAGTGGCAAGTCTGAGAATGGCTCCTGTTTGGATATTTATAGCACAACAATCAATGTGATGCAATGTGCAACGCATATGAAAGGAAAATACATATCTTAACTGCAGCAATTCTGCAAAAAGCTTCATAATCATTAATATGTAGGTATGTATATAGAGCATGTAATAAATATAGTCAAGTGAATATATTAACTAACACAAAAATGAAAAAAAAGCTGCTTACTTTCAGCTTTGGACAAAGTGCAGGGGTTGGAGTCAATCAAAGCCAGCTGAAAATGCTGTGGGAGAACATGGACGACAATCAGTGAAAGCACACACGCAGAATAACCAACTTCCTCATTGCTGCCCGAATCTGCTGCACCACAGCAATCCCCGCATGTATAATACTGCTTTATTTATCACTAGCTCACAGGAGCCAGTCACTCACTCAATGGCGTTGTCACAGCAGGCGGGGGACTGAAATAATATAACAACATGACGCTTCCAGCTCATAATAAATGCATTATAACTTGAAGGCAGTCGTATGCCTTTATTATGAAGCCACCTTGCAAGCTGTTGACAGTCTGGCTGCATTCAACATATTTCTATTTGTATAATAAGGTTCTTAGGTTGGTAGCACTCAGCCACAGCTATCAACTTGGAAAGTGTATTAGAGCTCTGGACCGGACCTACCTTTAGGCTTGACTCGTAGTCTGTGTTGACCTTGAACATGAGACCTAGGCGTAGGTGGATCTCCTTGGCCCGGGAGAACCCTGGGTCAATGTACAGCACCTCCTGGAATGCTTTGATTGCCCTGTGGGAAGAACAGAGGATGTGAAGGAAGAAGGAATAAAAAAAGAAAACACTGGATTTCAGATCTTGATTGTTTCTGATAAATCCCTCTAATCCCTGAATATACAATAACTAATTAAGTAACCAACCAACAGGTGTGAACACAACCCAAGATTAAGCACATTTTGTTGGTCAGACAATCAGCGCTCATTCAAGTCACGCTGCATGACCACCACACTGGACTGAATACTAAGGATGCTCCTTCCACAGTAACTGAGAAAGAGCCACATTTGTTGTGAACTTGCCTCACAATCAGTTGGCAGCTCACTCAGCTAATAACTGCAGCAGAGCGTTGGCCAGCGTGAGCTTTGTTTGCTTTTGCTGTGGTGGCTGAAATGTGGATGGTGCGGAACCTGCGGTAAGAAAACGTGGCAGGCGAGCGGGATGTCCTTGGCTTTTTCTAAAATATTGGATTTGTGTGAGCCCTTTGAAAACAATGACTGCAGCTCGCCTGTAGCCGCTGAGAACAACAGCGTTATTTGCTGATGCTTGCATCTTGATGGTTTTCATCTGTCCAGAGGTTTGAGCCACCTCATTCTTACTGCTAAATCAGCCCCGAACTGAGCCCTCTCTGGTTGTTGGGTTACCATGGAAACAACATAGGACAGCATCACTCATAAGCGTTTTTTTCACAGGGTAACACGCACATTAACATACACAGGCTACAAGTGAGCTTTTTAATCCTGGTCTCATATTCACAGATGCTTCTTCTGCAGATAACGGTCCACTCAGAAGTGCATTATTTGTTCAGCTGCATTACAAACTGGATTGCTTTACCCTTAAAATGCACAGCAGAACCGGATGTTTGTTTTATGCCATTTCTGACGTACTCAAGTTCCATGTGGCAGCAACAGCAGGTGAAATTCTCCCCCATATCCAGGAGGAAATGTGTGAGGTGCTTTAAAGTTTGTTTTTATTGCTGAAATATTTTATGTTTGCGAGACACAGATTGCGTCCTGTACGGTTGTTATCGTACTTTTTCTGGACAAAATCTAAATCCGTCTTCAAAACATGGAAAAATGACATGTTGTCGTTATACAAGGGGTCATGTGCTGCACTGCATCTTGGCTGACAGTTGCCAGGCAACCATCACAGACTACAGAAAGTCACTGCTCCCGGCCAAGAAATGGTAAAATGGTCATTTTTGCACAGATTGCCAGACACTGTGCTACATGTTAATTGGTGAGCTTTAAAGGTACTGGTAGGGGGATATTGTTGTTTTTCTTGGACAGAGCCAGGCTGGCTGTTACCACGCTGTTACCAAAAACAAACAAAAAAACAAGCAGCTAGCTTCAGCTACACATTGACTGTACAGATTTGAAGAGTGGAGAGTTCTGATCTTCTCTTCTAACCTTGGCCAAGAAAGACAATAAGCAACTATTCCTTTAACACCAGAGAGGCCTGTTTGTACTGTGCATTTGTTTTTATTTAATCAAAATGAAGGATTTCAGGGCATTAATGTGGAACTGTTCGACAAAGTCACAATGCTTCTAAGACATGATCATTTTTCCACCCTTAATTACAACTGACCCATTATTGTGTACAGTTTTACATAAAGGTAATAAAGATCATTGTTACTCACCACTGAAAGGCATTATAGTGGAAGTAGACCATTCCCAGGCCATACAGAAAGGCAGCATTCTGGGTGGGATGGAGAGAGGTGCAAGGTCATTATGAAAATTATGTGCAGATTTATAAGATCAACAAAGAAACACAGTAGACACTGAATGAACTCAAAATGTAATCTGACACCGAATGTGTCCATGTAAACAGAAACCATACATATTTACATAATTTGGTACGGTTGAGTAATCCGAAAAACCAATAACTAGCAAACAGTGTCACCGCAAATCATCGACTCAACGGGAGAGCCTCAAAATGACTCTAGCATGAAACCTGAAACCGCATCTCATACCAGCATCTAACCCCAACAGGCCGTAGGCGCTTCCTGTGTGTGAGCGAGCGAAGGTGTGGGAAAGAAAGCGAGACGGCACGCGTGTTTGCGTGGGTGTATAATTGACAGGACGTGAGTGTATCACTAAGTGAATGAGAGAGTCAACAAGGAGGTACGTGCGTGTGTTTGTGTGTCTTACCTTCCAGTAGTCTGACTGTAAACTGTAGTACCTCTGGTATGCCGATAATGCTGCAATTAAAAAGGAGAGTGAAGCTGAAAGTTTCTCTCATGTCACAACGTCATTGAAAGGGGGAAAAAAAACAACAAAAAAACGTGAGCAGTCAGCATTCATGTCAAGCTGGAGAGCCAACTGCATTTTCGTAGATGCTCATACTGAGAGTCCATGGAGAGCTTAAGATTACATCTCTTAACAAAATCATGTAAGACCCTTGAGTGCATGTGAAGATGAGACCTTCACTCACCTTTCGGGTAATCCTCCAAGAGGAGGTTGAAGTGGCCTAGCTGGCAGAATAACTCTGGCTCCACTTTTCCCTCGGCCTTCAGGATGAGCGAATCGTAGCAGCGAACGGCCTGGGGAGAGCACAAAAAAAACAAATTGGCTCAAACGCGTGCATCCGATGAAATAAGAGTACATGCCTGAGAGAGGTTGGGAGAAAAGATTTTAAAAAAGCATGTAATAAATCTGTATCTGTATTATGCAACAGCAAACAAGAAACACTGGGGGGGAGAGTGTGAGGAGAACTAGAGAGAGTAACAGTAGTGTCACGCAAAACTTTTTGAAAGTCACAGCACAGCTGACGTCAGCTCTCTAATTCTGGCCAAGTCCACGCTCATTCTTTTCAGCAGATAAATATCAGCCCTCGACTAACTTACTGGAATGAAGTTTGCTGTAGATAAGGACTTCTGCTTCGGGCCTTTTTTTTTGCGTTACAGATCTTCCTGTTTTGATAAAAAGAGAAACTTAAGGAGCTGCTGCCTGGGAGCTGGATTCACAGTATGAGATGTATGGAGCTAAAGAGCCTCACAATAAAAAGTCTTGAAGGAGTGGGCAGCATTGCCAGTGTACATTGTTCTGTTCCTCCACACACACAGAACCTCATTTCCTCACAATTCTGCTGCATTCACAAAGTCCCAGCGCAGGAACATATCACTACTGACACAATGACAGTTAAGCTATAGCTACGTCATTAATCCTCATGGGGAAATTTAGAATTGGTTGAACGCGCAGGACAATTATTCCAAAACAGCAGGCAACTACAGTGCAGCACAAAGGAGGGTTTTTTTTTATCATATGCAATAAAATAAAAAGCAGGTACAAGTAGGAAAGGTTCAAATTTAATGCAGGAATGTCCGGATCAAGTTCTCTCTTTGCACCTGATCCAAGTCTTTTCATATTTAATATCGTCCAATACAGCACATTCAGCCCACCCTCCACTTCCATTGCATTAACATCACAACACCGCTGTTGTTTTCGCAGCATGTGTCGGCTCAAGTGGTTGCCACTTTGTTTGCATATTTCATGGTCAAGTGGAGACAGACAGACTCAGTCATGTCAAGTGACTATTCTTTTATAGTAGATAAATTAATCAATAACGATGAATTGATTTTGAACCAGTAGTGCTTGTGTGCACATTGAACTGACGAGACCACGAGAGCCACAGTGTAGCTTCCCGGTTAGTTATCCAAAGCTTTAGCTTTACATTATTGGTCAAGAAGAAAAGTGTCCACCTTGATGTGACTTTTCAGCCCTTTAAACTCCTTCAGTCGACTCCAACAAGTAAAATCTAAACCAGAGTGTGCTCACCCTGGTCTTTCTCCTCCTTTTGTCACTAAGAAGTTGGGATCATACCGAAGTGAGGTCAGGCGCTTATTGTCAAACTTAAGTTTTCCAAACTAACTGGCAACAACAAAGACTACTTACAGTTGACGACACATAGATTACATGTGATACCAACAATGTCATACTACTGGCCATGATCAGACACACTGATATAACAGGTAGAGACTGCTACCTTGTTTTTCACAAGCTACTATTTGATCCAAAAACTGATGGTCCTCTTTAAACCATTACATTTATAAGTTTTGATCATGAATATGACATGGAGGAACGTTGAACTGGGAGAACACAGCTCCTGAAACTGATGTGATGAGATCTGATAGAGAGAAGTCCTATCACTCTGCTGGGGCCACAAAAAGACTCCACTCACAGTTTTTCACAGTGATTTTACAGAGTGATGCTTCTTTCACCTCATCAACTACAGGATGACTACAGATGCTGGCTCACAGAGAGTACACAAATCAAACAACAGTCAAGTTTTATTTTGGCCTGCCATCAAGTTATTCAAAGACTGGAGGAATTTAAATAGTGGAAGCACTAGATACTGTTTTGTATACTACTCTTTACTCACAGAACTGTTACCACTGGCCCTTTGCAAATCTGCATTTTTGGCCAACAGGGTGTCAGAATGGAGTCAGTCTTTGAGTCAGTTGCAGTCTTTATTATACTACTTATATCAGCTTAAAAGTCAAACCTCCAAATTGAAAATATAACTGGTTTTGTTATTGTTTTAAGGTTATTTCACCTCAGCTTCCTTCCATAATTACTACTTTATTACTACAAGTAAACACTACAGCGCATTTTTTATCTCAGGTTAAAGTAGTAAGTAGTGTGTGTAAGCCAACACACTGGTCTTTGTTCTCCAGCTTAAAAGAGAAATTCTGCTGACAAACTGAGCCGCAAAAGTAGTCCAAGTAGCACATGTCGTCCATGTCACTTTCCACATCAAAAGGCAAACAAACCTCAGAATGACCTACTCCACATTACTGAAATCACATCACAGACAGATCAGCTGGTCCCCAGTGCAGAGGGCCGTCCTGCCATTGAAAAACCAAAGACAGGAAGGTGCAGTGAAACAGAGAAATGACTTCAAAGATCATAGAGAATAATATTTCCTCCCTCATCTCAGTTTGAGATCACTTTCTTTATATGAAAATGAAGCTCTGTTTATCACCTTTACCCTCCAAAATGCACAGAGGACCTGCAATTTGCCCTTGGTGGGTAGCGTTGTTATTGCTAAGAAGTATTTACATAATCAGATGCATTAAGGACGCTGAGAAGTTAAAATCACTTGCCAAGGAAAGAGACAAATGCAGAGACAAAATACCAAGCCAGTAAGCTGGATGAACTCACAAAAGCTGAACAAGTCATTGATTGAGCGGCTGAGGGCAGATGGGGCTCGATTTACACTGTGGAGATGGAGCTGTGTCTCAGAGGTCTCTTAATATAAAAGTGTACAATGTTATGGGAACATATTTCCTCTTCACATATGGAGATTTATAAATTCTAGCCAGAGCGGTCTTAAAAAACACAAATACAACTGTCAGACAGCGGTCCTTTTCATTGGCACGGAGGATTTACGGTCAGCACTTCAACAGGTTTTACTATGTCATTTTAAACGCATTTCTACATTCACATTTTTTTATAGGGAACAGTTCATACGCTACATAACTATGCAGGAGCAGGAGAGGTTAATTATTATACCACTGGGCAATGTCAGCATTTTGACTGAGTGACTTTGACTTTTTTAAAAATTGTTGTGTAATACAAGTGTCCCCAAACTTGGAATTATCCCTGTGATTGTAACTAAGCGTTAATGGAAGGTCAGATTTATGAGTGATGACACCACCTGGGAATCAGAGAGAAGTGATAGTAGTGAGCAGAAGGTGGGTTTTGCCGAACAGGTGTTAGTGAAAAGGAGCAGATTAATAGGAGCCTTCCTTACTGTTTTCTTCACCTTCAACGCTCTGCTGTGGGATTGGAAACTTGTACAAAAAAAAAAAAAAAAAAACAGGCCGCCCAAACTGTCCCCAAATGCAGTCAGTGTAACCTTGACATGTAGTTCTAATGTGGCCTACAGAAGAGGTACAGGAGATACATGTCCAAAAGTCCCTGAAGCTATGTCGTAGCATGTCAGTACAGGTCTTTTCAAAATACATATTGATATTTATGCAATATATTTCGATGGCAAGAAATATTCTAATATTTGTATTTGAATATCAAGTCTGTAGAGGCTTTGTTTGATTTCTCCATTTACTACTTTATTTACTTTTTTTAAATGTAGCCTCACCTACATCCTAAATTCAGCTAAAATTGATGTCCAAAGTAGATGCAAGTCAAGATGCAACCTACATATCAGCGCATCAATGAAGTACTCTACTGTATATGAGCATATACATGTGATCCTACAGCACTGTAACATTCCTTATATTTGGTTATGCAACTATTTGCACTCAGCTGTGACATAAATGTTGATCTGAGACAGGTTCAGAGATTAATTGGTCCAGATGTTGTACTAGGGCGGGCAGACCTGTAGTTTTCATCCATAGCTTAACTTCTTATTGATAACAATGTAATAGTTGGTCACTGACTTGCTTGATCCTCTAAGAATAAAATCTCTAACATGAAGACAACGTATGCCCACTAACCATCTACCATCTACCCTTGTAAAAAGCAAAGAAAAAGCATTTTTTCTGCATTTCTTTCTGCAAAATGAGAAAATAATTCCACAGGATTTGTTTTTTAAAATTTTGTCATGACACAGACTGAATTTCAAAGAAAAGCCAAATATGCTTAAAAAATACATTTAAAATAAGTCAAGGTGAAACAACCAGATCTATAGGGATGATATATTTCAGTCTGGTTGACCGACTTTAGTCAGAGCTGTTTGTGCCAGTTGTTTTCACTTACACTTAACTGCAAGTGGTCATTTTGTGTCAACTTGAGCAATTTTCTCCAGAAATAAATCTGAGTCGCCAAGAAAGTTACAGGAGGATCTCAAACACCTCTGAGCAGCCCCGAGAAATAAATTCATAAATAAATAAATTTAAATACAGTCAAATTATTTTACATGATGAGGAACATGTACTTAACCTTTTTTTTTTTTTTTTAATTGAAAGTAATATCATACTAAGTCATAATATTACCTGGGATTTGAGTATGGTGTTAAATACGTTTTTTAATTGCTGTCTTATTTTGGATCAACAGTTGATGGATATAATTCCCTAAACTTTCAGCACTGTTGAAGATACCCTTCCACACCTTGATCGTTTTTCTGAACCATTTCAGTGTAATTTAGCATTATCATTATTGACCACATACCACATGCTGCTAAAAAAATCTGGATACATGCGTGTACTTTTCCACTTGCATAACAGTACCAACAACTTCTACAGGAGCTTAAAAGAAATGTCTAGCCAACATTGTGTCACATCACTCTTCTGACATAAAGGCAAGATCTAAAAGATTGTCCAGGTCAACTCAGTAAATACGCACATCCTTTTTGACAGACAAAACAAAAAATGTCAACATTTCTATCAGCATCGACACTTCCTAATACGAGTTCAAAACTAGAGCAAACACCGAGCAATAAGCTAGCAAGGCAGCAGTATGCGAGAATGTGAAAAGCTGGGGATGAGGGAGGATTATTTCACCCTGCAAGAGATGGGCTGGGTGATTGGACAATACACACTGTGAGACAACGTTAACATCTGCACTGTCATGGCATCCAGACTCCCATTCATATGTGTAGGTATATGGGCCATCAAAGGCAACCAACTAATTTTTGCATTGTGATAACCTATAATTTGTGACGTATTTCATTCACTGGATTACTCACAACAGACAAATCGTGGTTATTCTATCCATGAGAGAGGGTCTATATTGCCCACTTTTACACACAAGCGACACTGTCCATTTATTTCACATCAGCTTTGCAAGGGAAAGTGAGCTACACCCCTCACACTACATCTATTCATTTGCTTTCGTTAAAACTATTGACCTGTTGACATAATTTAAATAAGAGGAAAGACAACAAAATAGAAACACAGCTAAAACTAGTGACTCTAGTTCAAATACAGATGTGTTATACATAACTAATTTCTTTGCACTACTATTAACTGAACAACATTTTTATCACTGAGAACAAGTAGAACAGATTATCACTCAACATGTTGCTGTCGGTCCTGTTAGCTTTCATGGACCATGTACGTCGACACATCGTGTGAGCCCCGACTGTTTTAAACCCAGGACCTTCTTGCTGCGGGGCAACGGTGCAGAACGCAGAGACTAGACGGTGAAAATGAAGTGAAACGCACTGTTTTCAGTTTCATTCTGCATCTGCCGCATGATGTAAGTGACAGGAAGACACCCACTTTTTTCAGGGCAGTGTTGCTCTTTGGTCTAAAATGCATTGTCTTCTGAGTGGCCTACCTGACTTGGAGGAGACCCGTGCAAACAGAGTGAGAACATGCAAAACTTCGCTCACAGTGGTAACAGACAGCCCATTATGAGGACCCCCTCATCCTGCAAAAAGTGCCACTGCGTAATGCAAACAAGGATTACACCGAAAGAATATTTTAAAAACTATATTGTCACATGTGGGGAAAAAAAAGGAGGACAAGTTTAAAGCTTATATTCTGTTTAGTTATTTTAAGTTTATGTCACTGCCACCTAGTTACTGGTGGTGATAGTGACCTAGTTCTGTCAGAAATGTTGAACCCACGGTTATCTGCATGTTGATAGAGCAACAGTGCGGCGACGCGGCCACTGCACAGCTCCAGACAGGGCAGTCACTCAAAGCTAATAAGCTTGGAGCGGCCATAAAACACATCAACTCTTTACAGTGAAGAATGTGACCAAATGAGACCTGCCGGCAGACTAAAATACAGAATAACAAAGGGGCCAGACTTATTGGAGCTCAACTGTTTGGGATGCCATTCTGGTTCATCTGCCATTTGTTTTCATGAAGCAGAAAACCATTAAGCTTCAATGTGTCACAAACACAAAGAATGCAGTCTGTTTCTGAGACACTGACAATGTATGGTTTCTTTGCCTATGGGATAAGCAAACATAACCAACTAATATAGCTGACAGAAAGGCCAAAGGACCTTGCCATTTCCATAATGTTTCATACTGTGCTCTGCATCAAATGATGGTCTAGTATTAAAATGATGCCCTTTTCTCTAGTGTCTGCTGCTAACAATGGATCCAGCATCTCTGGGTATTAGCATATTTAATACCAGCCCTGTATTTTTTATAAATATTTTTAAACTTGTATTTTCTCTGACATGGAAGTTAATCTGAAGCTATAACAACACATTACTTCTAAACTGCAGGTTTTCAATTGTACTGCTTAAAGAAGTTGCAGTATTGCACAGACCACTAAAACTCAGTCTACACTTGGTTCATACAGTGTGTGCATCCATTGTATCAGATGTGTGCATCTCTAAAAACTTTCACTAACTACACTGATGAGTTTGGATTTAAGGGATGTATAGATATAGGAGCTGCCGTGCTTGAACTGGTTCCAGTTGAGTCCATTGGTATTTTCTTTTACCTGACAAGATATCAGCCATGTTAGCTACCTGACATGTGTGACCAACGGCGCTGTCAGACTGCGATCCCCTAAACATGAAGACACCTGAGGCTGGGAGGTGGCTGCACTGGGTAGGTGTGTGTATTTATACCTACCCAAATGTGCAAAATGAGGACTGTAACAAGGCGGAGCGAGATTGGGCTTATGACAATCTCAAACATCACAGCCACCATAACCACCTCAGCAACAAATTCATCACGCAATGCACAAAATAGCCTGTGTCTATGTTAAGAGTTACATGCAGTTTTTTTAACATACATGTAACCACCAACACCAAACCAATTCCACAGGGTACGTGACAGAACGGACCTTTTTCTATGACAGTGTGGGCTGTTTCAAGAGAGTAGAGGGCACTTTTTATGGCTGTATTAGCAAACAAAGCACACAAAACACTTCAAAACTGTAACTAAATCAAGCAACATGTGTGTTGAACCATTGCATCAGTACTGCAGAAAGAAGAAAAAACACTTTGAAGAGCTTTGAACATAGGAAGTGCACAGTTTGATTTAAGCCTTACACACCGATTGCACTGCACGCTGCCCGTTTTCTCCAGCAAGCGTGGCACACCGGTGCCGTCTGCAGCCTCTGTGCAGCCACACTTCCTAGATATCCCACACCACCTAGCGAGCAGATCTGTAGGTGCCCCCCCACCCAACCACCCACCCTCCTCAAACCTGAGCTGTCAACAGCACCATCCTCCCTCCACCACCCTCCATTCATGATCGGCTCACATTAAGGCCTTGGTTTTATTTGTTGGCCCAGCAGTGTGATATGCACAGGTGGACTGAGCCCGTTTAACACGCAGCTCTCCGAGTCCGGGAGCACATGCAGAGCCAAACAGGGGGCCGTGAAGACTGTAAACAAAGGACCCTGACACCGCCTAGGTCGACCGGAGGAGCACGTCTTTCCAAAAGAGCCCAGACCCAAGAGGAAAACTTTAGCTGCGCATAAAAAACTACTCGCAGCGACGCGTTCATATCAAATTGGTCCCAAACAGCCGTCGGTGTCACTCCGCCATGTCCCGCCATCTTGGACAGGCAGCCAGCCATTAACGTTACTTGTAACGTTTGTCAAGTCGCACATAAGCAGTCTCCAAAAATCACAAAAAAATATAATTACAAAAACACACACACACACACAGCACGATAAGACAGCAGCTATAGTGTCACAAAAACAATCCAAGAGTGTGGCAAATACGGTGGCTTCAACTCAGCGCTAATAGGGGACTAGCTAACCTCACGAAATAACGTTAACGGGTGAGCCTCGGTGCACAACGTTAACGTTACTTCAACCGACCGTAGCCCCATGATAAATGAAACTTATATCTTTTCATTTGCATGTCAGAGTCTCATGCCCGCATTGAAACAATTAAAACAACTTTCCTCATTAAAGTGCAACGCCTCCGGTGATCAATGTGCTGCACAAAACCGTGACGACGTTGTGTTGAATGCGAGTACATTTAGGGTACGCTGCCTGGGATAACGTTAGCTTCGCGGCTAACAGGGGAAGGGCGGCAGCCTCGTAGACATTAGTGCGTTAACAGGCTGGTTTAAGAAAATATCAAGAGACAGTGGCGGGCTAGGTGGCTAACAATCGTCCCAAGCAGCGACGGCGAGCAGCCGCAGGTGCAGGGTCGCTGCTCGTCGGGGGGAGAGCGGCCAGCTAGCCGCTCGGCTAAAAGAGGGGCTGCGGCTAAGCTGGCCTCGGCGAGCGGGCCACCTCGGCTCAGGCCACCCCCGAGAGCAAATTCACGGTCGCGCACGGTGGTCGAGTGGGCCCAGGGCGAGCCAACCCCCTCCCCTTTAAAAGGTGTGGGTGCTGCTTGACTGTAAACACATCCACATTATATTGGCTACCTTCATCAGCAGGGCCTTCGTTCTGGCGCCATCTTCATGGAGCTTCTGAAATCCAAACAGTGAGCTGCAAGGCGAGAAGACAAACAGTCGGGATCACTCACACACACACAGCGGCTCGGACACATTTCAAGACATTCAAGCGGAGAAAACGATTAAATTTTCAGACTGTGCGTGAGTGCGCGGGTGCCGACCTGTCGATCCCGGCCAGGCTGTCCCTCTCCTGGGCTGTCAGTGTCGGAAAGTCCTCCTCTGTTTCACTCGCTTTTCCCGCCGCCATTTTCTTTCCCTCATCACCACCAGAAGAAGCAGCCGAGCCGAGACTCCGAGCAGCAGCGCAGGCAGCGGCGGCGAGAGACACACCGCACGATTGCATGGAAAATCGCGACGCGGGGACGACCGGTTTGCTTCGCCGAAATAAAAGGAAAAAAGAAAAACAAACAAAACGAGCAAAAAACTTTTTTCCGGGATGAAAAGACGCGATTCGATGTAGTAAATCCTTTCGGGGGGACAGAAGCGCTCTCCGGGTAGCTCCTCGGGCGTCACATTTTCACCACAAACTGACGCCGATGTTTGAATGCGAAGCACTGAGCGCAAAGTCCGAGACGTGAGTAATTTGACAATATAAAAAAAACGCGTTTCGGCCGCGAAGATAAAAGTTGTTATAATTGTGTCACCCAAGCGAACCCACGCGCCGCTCTGGCCACGCCCTCTCCCCGCTCCTCGGCCAATGGGAGCGCCCGCCTCCGGCCACGTGACACTCCCAGCTCTATCATTCTTTTATCTCAAATATTCATTTTTCTCCTCTGCAAATCTTTCACAACGCGATTTTTCTGGAAGCACATACAGAGGCATTCATCCTCTTAAGCGCCAGCACAGATTAAAAACGTGCAAGTTTTATTCCCCCATGACAAATGCAGTCATTTTCATGTGGTAAAAATAATAAACTCAAATCCAGGAATATGTTCTGAGGCTTGAGTTTCCCTCCCCTTGCAGACTGTTTAAAAGATGGCTACAATGCATCTCTCACACCCGTGCAACCTCTGTTTGCACTTTCAAAAGTGCACACCCCCACCACCACCACCTCTCCCTCTAACCCCCCCTACACACACACACACACACACACACGCTCATAAATCCTGCAGCATCTTTCCCAGACGTACAGAAAAAAGTTGCAGCATTTTAGCAAAACAACGCTCGTTAGATTTGGTGAGCCCTAATCAGGTTGATCAAAGCATTTGAACTGACGTGGCAGGGGCATCACGCTGTGGGCGTGCCTCAGCATTGTCAACATCCTGGTGACATAACCAGTTTCTCCAAAATGGCGACGGTGGACCACAGGGAAGGTGAGTGGGTCTGTTTGTTATGAAATGTGGCGCTTTTTATCTTATTATTATCAGAAATTATAACTTTTTCTTACAAGTGACAGTGAAATTGGAATGCGGCATTTGCGAAAGCTAAAAAAAAAGCTCGTGAAGGGCATTTTATAAGGTGCACTCAATTGAATTGGTAGCCATTTTACGCTAGCCGGCTAATGTTAGCTTCCCAAGTCGTTTACATTAAATAACCACGCAGCCCTCACAGCCTGTGGTGGCTGAACTTCCCTCACAGCTATTGTGATAGATTTGAAGTGTTACTTTAATATTTTGGGGCTGAATAGCCAATTACCAGCCTCCTATATGACCTGTAAACAAGAGGTGAAGTGGGGTCAGGTGTGTCACTGAGTGCAGCTTTTATTCTGAAGGGCTGCAGATACTGTTTTAATGTTGCCATTTCTTTTCATATTTGTCTGGCAGCAGGTCAGGACGACCCAGAGAGCGAAGATGAGGTGTACGAGGTGGTGGACTTGACGGAGTACGCCCGGAGGCACCAGTGGTGGAGCAGAGTGTTTGGGAGCAACTCGGGCCCCATCGCTGAGAAGTACTCTGTGGCCACGCAGCTCATGATGGGAGGGGTAACAGGATGGTAAGCCACATCCACAGAGGCTGAACTGCTATCACATGTGCACATACCTGACTGATTAGCGGTTGTACACATAGTTTGAAATGTAAACTATTATTGTTGTTAACGTGTGCTCATGTGTAATGAATGCTCTCCTCTACAGGTGTGCTGGTTACCTCTTCCAGAGAGTCGGGAAGATAGCTGCTACTGCTGTTGGAGGAGGGTTCCTCCTTTTACAGGCAAGAGTGTCACAGCGCTGGGTTTATGTCATTAAATCTTCATTGTTTCCACACTGTCTTTAAGCGATGATAAAAAGGCATAATTTCCCACATTTTGCCGTCTTCACCGATAAATGAAGATGCCAGCTGTACGGCACAGCACTCACTCGGCCGGCCTCCCCTCTACCGCAAAAAGACGGGCATTGTGTGCGATTGAAGCAAGCCATCTGGGTGCTTATTGGGTGTCGCAGTGCTGTCAGTGTATTATTTTGTCTTCTTCTAGAAATATTTTAATAAGATCACTGCAGAGACGTCCAGCGGATTCGATTCACATGAAATAGTTGTTTAGATGTGGTTTGTGAGGAATCTTTAAAAAAATGGACCTTGAAGGAAGGTTTGACAGATTCCTGCGGCCAGATAGAAAAATGATTTTCAATTATCTTTTCTTTTGTTCACTCCCAGAGTTCACTTATCATCAGCCTGAGATGAGACTTTATGTTGGTTCATTCTCCAGATTAGTTGTTTTCATCAAGGTCATGAAAAACACTCTTCTGCACCAATCGTTCCCACAAATCCTTATTTATATATTTAAGATAAGATCTTTTATTGATCCCACGGTGGGGAAATTCCACTGTTACAGCAGCTCAAAACAAGTAAAAGAGACATTAAATAATAGACAAAAAACCACACAAAGACACAAAAAAACAGTATGTACAATAAATAGTGAATAATAATAATAACAGAAAAAGAAAGAAACAGTATTTATATACACAGTCACCTCACCCAGTTAGATGTGCAGTGGTGAGGTGTTATTGCACTGCACAGGTGAATATGGATATGTAGCAGATATGAATTAACAGTATAGTAAATGAGTGGAATGAAAAAAGACCATAAAGTGCATGGCTAGGACATCACAGTAAACATCAGTAAACATCAGTCCTACTGTGGTATGAAAGTGTTTGTTGTATGCAATGACAAAGATTCATAGAGAGCAGCATTGAACAGTCTGATGGTGTTTGGGATGAAGGACCTGCGGAAGCGCTCCTTCCTACACCTTGGATGTCTGAGTCTGTTTAGAGGTTGGGTGCTGCAGCATACCTCTTCCTTTTAAATACAAAGAGTGATTTTGACCTGCAGAGCTAGTCACCAGTGATATGTCAGTTTTTATCACATTATTTTGCAGTCTGATCTGGAAGGTCTCAGTAAAACACACATTATGCTCATTTGAACACAACATAAAATGCCAGACGATGACGCAGCTTTGCACAGACAAATCAGTTGATAAGAGCAGATAAGGGGTCAGTGGCCCAACAGAGTGCAACAAAAGGTTGCCTATCAGTGTAGCCACATTATGCCATCATAGCAGAACATGACAGAAGGCAATTTTGAACACGACATCTCCATAAACTATTTAAAAAATATTGGTTCTCATCTGTGCAGAATCGGCTCTGCATGTGACGCTTCTGTTTTCCCCCTGCCTCAGATTGCCAATCACAGCGGCTACGTGCAGGTTGACTGGAAGAAGGTGGAGAAAGATGTGAACAAAGCAAAGAAGCACCTGAAGAAGAAGGCGAACAAAGCAGCCCCTGAAATAAACACGTTCATTGAGGAGGTAAAGGTACCTGTAACAAAGCTTGCTTTTTGTTTCACGCTCTTGCTTGCTATTAACTGACTGCTACCAATACTGAATCAGACATTTTTTAGTTGTATATATATATTTTTCTCTGATGTTCTGGTTTTTGGTGGGGAGGTTTATTTCTTTATCTGCAAACCAGCAATGCCCTCTAGTGTACTGTTACCTATACTACACCTACCACTAGTGACACAGCAGGCCTAAGAGAGATGGCAGATCTGTAAATTTTGACACCAGTATGCATATTTTCAGCATGTTTATACACATATTTTTTATCTTAAACCATGGCATTATACTTCTCAAGAGTAACAAACACACAAACAGTCCACACCTGCATGCTGGTCAGCACGGCACTTTGTGTTTATGCTTTTATTGACTCTTTCGCCGTGCTTTCTCCCCTCTCCCACGCAGGCCACGGACTTCATTAAAAGGAACATCGTCTTGTCCAGCGGGTTCGTCGGCGGCTTCTTTCTGGGCTTGGCCTCCTAAAGGCTGCTGCGCACGCTGCGTTTCTCCACGTACTGTGAACCGCATCGCTACATAGGTCACTTTCCTCTCCATTGTTTTACCTCTCGGGGGCCTCCATGTGTGCGTTGATCCACCACTTACCGAACCGAACAGGGTGGGGGTTTATGTTAAACATTAAAGCATGATCTGTTGTGACAGTGGTATTAACTGTGTAACATGGCTCTGCCCCACCTGCTTTAAATCAATCCTCACTTTTAATTTCGTTTTTCGGAGGACTGACTTCAAAGTGTGTATGTGTGCGGTGGTTCAGTTGGGAATTGGGTTGCTTGGATTATACTGTGAAATGTCTTCTGTGGGACCCTTAAAGGACCTTTGCCAGACTGCTGAATATGTCAAGCTGCCACAAACGAGCACAGATCCCTCACTGATCTCATCTTAGCCAAGACTGTCCATTCCCTCACCGTGGATGTTGATCTCACATTGTTATAAGTTGGCACGTGTGGGCGCCATTGTAAATATATAGCCGGCTACTTTTCAGAGCTGTAAATACCCACACGAGTAAATATTATATAAACAACACGGAAGGCAGCAGAGTGGGAAGTTAACACCATCCCCCAGTCTGGTGCCTAGAGGTATTTTTTATGCAGCTGTGAAGTTTGGGGAGTTTATGTGCCATTTAAGCATATAAGTAAAGACAATTTAGTTTTAAAATTTGTCACACTGGCTGGAGGTTAAAGTGAAAAGTTATATTCCCACTCTGAGCAGGCGCTGTCACCGATACACTACATATCATGAGCGTAAACCTAAATGTTACTTCTGTGAGTATTCTCCACTGACAAAGAGTATTAAATACAGATCCTTTATACCCATAATCCTCAGTGCCCACAGTGCCCCTTAACGACAGGATGAGCATCTGCTGTACCCTAATTACCGCCATCACAAGCGAGACACCAAAAGAGACACCAGTCCTGTCATTAAAGAGCACAATGGACTCGCGATCGTGACTCCTACGCCCTCGCTATTGTCATGGTGCATTTAGTAGTGTCAGTGTAGCAATAACAGCGGCGTCGCTGCCGAGTAATGCGTCATCACATTAATTATCTCGACAGGACATCCACACATAGGAGTCCACTTAAGTTGATCACAAGTTGCTTATTTTGTTGTTTTTGCCTTTTACTACCAGTGCAATATACAGTTGTTTCAGGTTTTTGTTTTTTTGGAAGAGCTTGATACATCTCCAACTGGCATTTTGTACGCTCTGTATCCTCATTGTTTCTATGTAATGTTATTTTGTTATCTGAGCTGTATGAATTTGGTTGGGTGTCTTTGAAAATAAAGTTGCTTGATTTTGTTTTGAGTACAATGTTTTTGGAAGAGTTTTATTTGAGGGGAGGTGGCGCTTTAAGGTGATTACATCTTTATGTCAAATTATGCATCTATACCTGTGTGCAGTCTGGGAGGAAGGAGAGGGGGGTGGGTGTACCATCTGGTATTTCAACAGCAACTGACTGTGATAACAAGCCTGTCACATTTGATGGTGTAGAAAATGAGAAGAGAATTAAAGTTAAGTCTGCGATTGTGTCTCCATTTCAGCTACTGAAAATATCTGTTATTGCCAGTTAAAAGTGGGAATAAAGAAACTGCACATATAATAAAATGGAGCCACACGTACAACACACTAAGTGTCTAGGTCCAATTGTTACTTTATCACACCCAACAGTCAAAGTTGTCCTTTTTTGCTTTTATTTACAACTATAAAAGACAAAAACATATAAACAGCTAGACAAGAATATATACAGTAACATATTTACAAGAGGGGGGTGTAACATAAAGACTGCTCACCAGCACAGCAGACAACACTGTAGGCTATGATCTATGATCGCTAGAAGGCAACAAGATTTCCTCTGTTCACAGGCTGGACAATTAGGAAAAAATAGCCAGAATCTGACTGCTGTGTTTTCACAAAAAAGAAATTATATTAAAAAAGTGTTGATATTTGTTGATTTAAAATGCTTTCACTGCATTATCTAATTTCCTGGTGTAAAATGTCTTTATTCTGTCACTCAGATGGGCATTTTGAGAAGGGCGCACTCTGTCAGTAGCGTCAGGGTGGTGATCATGTATCTGCTGTTGGAGATCTGTAATGATAAACATGGACATATAATTAGACTTCCCTTTGTGTGTATATATATTGAAAGCCTCTATAAAAAGATGTGTGCTATGAGGAGCAGTTTCTGTCTGATAATACCTTGATCCTGCCGCTGTACTTGGCTGAGCCCAAAGCTGTGGAGACCTGGTTCAGGCTCCCCGCCGACAGGTCCAGCCTGAAGTGTCTGTAGAAGTGGCTCTTCAGCCCCTGCATGAACCTCGTCACCTCCTCTATATCAATGCTGTTCTCCTCCGCCTCCTCCCCTCCTTCACTCTGCTCCTGCGGATCCTTCCTCACGCTGCACCACAGCTCCCAGGCATCTTGGGGGTGAACTGTGTAGGTGACGTGCAGTGGTGGCACAACCGGAAGAGTCCAAATCATCTTGAGATGCTGGATGCTGGACTCTGCGTGGCAGTTAGTCCACAACGCCGCCAGCCACTGTAGGCTTGTGTGGCTGATTTCCAGAGGGCCGAAGCAGCAGTCGAAGGTCTGCTGGAACCAGGATTTGACAACAGTGGTGAGACCCGCAGCCCCACTGCTGCAGAACAGCGGCAGGCAGGTGAAGTCCTTTGGAAGTGAGCGCAGGTATTCAGGGTTGCCGTTGATGCAGGTCAGCCAACCCCTCCAAACTGGCCTCTGGGGCTCGTCCTGCCTGGCAAAC
Organism: Scortum barcoo; assembly: GCA_023238725.1. Taxonomy (NCBI): domain Eukaryota; kingdom Metazoa; phylum Chordata; class Actinopteri; order Centrarchiformes; family Terapontidae; genus Scortum; species Scortum barcoo. Next base: position 3,781,318 of record CM041541.1, read on the forward strand.
AAGGGCTTTGAATGGATCTGCGGTGGGAAGAGGAAGAAGTCACAAACAGCCATGTGCACTTTCATCCAATTTCAGCTTGTCATTAGAATCCCATGCTCACCTGTATGAGGACAGTCTCTGCGTCATCGCCCGCCTCAGCCATCCCCTGCACCACGGAGAAGGAGACTCTGAACGTGCTCTGCGGGCCCTCCACCTCCACCGCCAAGCCTTGCTGCTTCTCTGCAGCGAGAAATGCTGAAAGCTGCCTGGAGTAGATCTTCAGCTGGGTGTGTCTGAACTGATAGAGGGGAGTGACGTATGACAGCTGCCACTCTGTTTTCACCAGCAGGGCCAGCTGCTCCGGAGTCACCTTCTCCTTTGACAAGTAACAAGAGGATAGAGAAGATGAGTGTGTTCAAGATTTAAGATTTTTATTGTCATTTGCACAGATAAAAACAGGTTTCATTGTTACAATGAAATTCTTGCTTTGCTCTTCTGTCTTAAATGCTGGGATAAATAAAAAAATATGAATACAAAAGTACAAGTAATAATATACACTAATATATACAGATTTACATTCAAATATTATTGCACGTCTGTGGTAAAGTGATGTGTGTGAAAGGTGCTTCTGAGTGGTGGTGATGGGTTATGGGGGGGGCAGGGGTAGTGGACTGCATCTGTTGATGAGTCTTATTGCTTGTGGATAAAAACTGTCCCTCAGCCTGGAGGTCCTGCTCCTCACACTCCTGTACCTCCTGCCAGAGGGCAGAAGGCTGAAGAGTGTGTGCTGGGGGTGGGAGGGGTTTCTGATGGTGCTGTAGGCTCTCCTGTGGACTCTGCGGTGGTAGATGTCCTGCAGAGAGGGCAGCAGCGCCCTGGACGATCCTCCTCTCTGCCGTTCTCACCACTCTCTGTAGGCGTTTGCGGTCTGCAGCAGTGCTGTTCCCGTACCACACCGTGACGCAGCTGGTCAGGATGCTCTCGATGATAGCGGTGTAGGTGTAGAATGTCCTCTGAGACATCCCAAACTTCCGTCAGTCTCCTCAGGAAGTACAGCCGCTGATGAGCCTTCTTGACCAGTTGGGTGATGTCAAGGTGAGAGGTAGAGATGGTACAGGTACAGAAGGCACAGATGTGGACTCCCAGGAACTTGAAGCTGCTGACACACTCCACCTCAGAGTCTCTGATCATCAGAGGTTGGTGCTGCCTCCTCCTCTCTCTCCTCATGTCCAGGACCATCTCCTCTGGTCTTGTCCGTGTTCAGGGAGAGGTTGTTGCTGTCGCACCATTTAACTAGACTGGCCACCTCCCTCCTGTACGCTGTCTCATCTCCTCCAGAGATCAGGCCGATGACAGTTGTGTCGTCAGCGAACTTCAGGATGGTGTTGTCTTTGTTTGAGGCGACGCAGTCATGTGTGAATAGTGAGTACAGCACCGGACTGAGAACACATCCCTGGGGGGTGTACCAGTGTTCCCTGTTATTCTGCCAGACACCAGGCTTCCAGTGAGAAAGTCCTGTAGCCAGTCGCAGAGAGTGGAGTTGAAGCCCAGGTGAAACCGTTTGGTTGTGAGTTTGTGGGGGATGACTGTATTAAATGCTGAACTGTAGTCAAGAAACAGCATCCTGACATCTTCATCTTCTTCATCCGCTTGGTCCGGGACCGGGTCGCGGAGGCAGCAGTCAGTCTGAAGCAGAGATGCCCAGACTTCCCTCACCCCAGACACTTCCTCCAGCTCTTCCGGGGGGACCCGAGGCGTTCCCAGGCCAGCCGAGAGACATAGTCTCTCCAGCGTGTCCTGGGTCTTCCCAGAGGCCTCCTCCCGGTGGGACATGCCTGGAACACCTCCCTAGGGAGGCGTCCAGGGGGCATCCGAAACAGATGCCCAAGCCACCTCAGCTGACTCCTCTCGATGTGAAGGAGCAGCGGCTCTACTCCGAGCTCCTCCCGAGTGACCGAGCTTCTCACCCTATCTCTAAGGGAGCGCTTACCAGCCACCCTGCATGGAGGAAACTCATTTCGGCCGCTTGTATCCGCGATCTTGTCCTTTCGGTCATTACCCAAAGTTCATGACCATAGGTGAGGGTGGGAAGCGTAGATTGACCGGTAAATCGAGAGCTTCGCTAGCCTTTCGACTCAGCTCCTTCTTCACCACGACGGTCCGGTACACCGACCGCATAACTGCGGACGCTGCACCAATCCGCCTGTCAATCTCACGCTCGATCTTTCCCTCACTCGTGAACAAGACCCCGAGATACTTGAACTCCTCCACTTGAGGCAGGACCTCTCCACCCACCTGGAGAGGGCATGCCACCCTTTTCCGGTCGAGAACCATGGCCTCGGATTTGGAGGTGCTGATTCTCATCCCAGCAGCCGCTTCACACTCGGCTGCAAACCGCTGCCCAGTACATGCTGAAGGTCCTGGCCTGATGAAGCCATCAGGACAACATCATCCATGCAAAAAGCAGAGATGAAATCCTGTGGTTCCCAAACCGGACTCCCTCCGGCCCCTGGCTACGCCTAGAAATCCTGTCCATAAAGATTATGAACAGGACCGGTGACAAAGGGCAAGGGCAGCCCTGCCGGAGTCCAACATGCACTGGGAACAGGAGCATCCTGACATATGAGTCCTTATTTTCGAGGTGGGAGAGGGCCGTGTGCAGTGCTGCAGATACTGCGTCCTCAGTGGATGTGTTGGTGTGGTAGGTATATTGGAGGGGGTCCAGTGTTGCAGGTGTGGTGTTCTGAATGTGAGCCAGCACCACTCTCTCAAAGATGGAGGTGAAGACATCTGCCAGCTCTGAAGCACATACTCTGATGACCCGCACGGGGATGTTATCTGGGCCGGCCGCCTTACATGGGTTCACTCTCTTGAGAGCTCTGTGTACATCAGCTGATGAGAGACGGTGGGGGTGTGTGTGCATGTGTCCTCTCAGTCTCTCTGTTGTGAGTCTCAAAAAGCAACAGTAAAATTGGTTGAGCTCATCAGGTAGGGAGGTGGAGTTGCTACCGGTTACAGATATTTAATGGGGTACAAACAGACAAAAACATGGAAAATTTTGCCTGGGCTGACTTACTGTTATGTTGTGTGACTTCGGGGCCCTCCTGCTGGTGTTGAGCCTGCGTGCAGTCAATGCTGGTGTTAGGCAGAGTCGTGAAGCAGCGCCTAAGCTGCGGTAGGAAAGCCGGTAGCTCTTACTTTTGCTCCTCCTCTGAACTGCAACGCTGTTGAGGGGAGTCCTGCTGACACTGGAAATCACACACAGAGCATCACATCAGTCTCAGGTAGTCACTGCATGGTCCCACTTGAATGAATGTCTTTGAACAAAAGCAGCAGCAGCAATGGGTCTTTGCCTACTTATGTTTCGTTCACAATAACACAGAGAGAGAAAACAGCGCCCTGGTACTGTACGTGCACTCTCTTCATGTTTAGAGATGACAGAATCAGATTTAAAACTAAACACTAGCTAAAGCCGCCTTTTGTCCGTAGATTGAATCCAAAACAGATTCAGTAGGCTTTCCCTTACATTTGTTATTTCCATTTTGCAGAAGGAGCGTGGTGAGAAAAAGAGAAGAAAATGTGATTTTTTTTATTCTGTAGAGTTCTCCCCTGGGTAAAGGATGTTTTCCGAATTGACAAATGGAAGCCAACGATTCGTAAAATGTCTCGCATGTCACTTTGCCAGATTGGAAAACTTCACGAAAAGTAATGCAACATTAAATCACTCGATTACTGAATGTTATCTGGCGAGAGAGCCTTTTCATACGGACGAGTACGGCAAGTAAGACGGCCAGAGGAGCCGTAATGCACTGCTAACACAATTATGCTATTTTTATCGTCGCTATGGAAACTATATTGGACAATAGTATTGAAAATAGTTGTTTCATTAAGACATAAACAGAGTTATACCTTGTGTGATGTCGCTCCATGTTTGGCGTATCGGCTGAAGCGGAGAGAAACCGGAAACGGATTTGAACATCGCGCTTCCCCTGGAGTCTGCGCAGTAAGAGGCAGCAGATCCAGCCAATCACATAAATCTAAACAGGAAGTGTTGGGTTGTTTTCTCTATAGAAATATGGTACACAAATAAAAGCGAAGTAAAATACTAACGAGTGGTTATATACACAGATTGCAAAACTGAAAATGTAAATATTGGTGCTGTTACAAATTAAGGTACCCAATTCTTGGTTATAAGATATTTATCAATCTACATATTGTGATTACTAAAATTGAAACACTATCTAGATTTATGTTCCCAGCTTTTTTATTAGCCATCACTGATGAGTTAATTAAATCACTTAATCAAATGAACTACAACTTTATTTGAAAAAAAAACATCATTATCTTGGGATAGAGGTGTCAAATGTGATCAACTAGGCTTTGATTAAATTCAATTAAAATGGTTACAACAATTCCTACAAAATAATGATGGTTGCTGCTTTAATATCCCTTCAAAAATATTTAATAAATGTGGTGGGACAGTGTTTTAATAAGATAAATATTTTTTCAATGTCTGTTAAAATGTGTTATTTGATACATTCTTCATGTTTGGTGAGAGACTAAAGGTTAGAGTGATTGCTCAGACACATCAGCCAAGCAACAAGATATGCTCAAGCAAAATGGAGATGTTTTTAAATAGGTTTTTAAGTCCTAAAATACAATATTAACATGGTTCTTTATATACAGATTCCAGTCTCATGTGTGTCGCTGATTGGGGGAGGAGACAAAATATATTATTGATTTTTACACTGTATATGTTTTGTAAAATGTTTCTTGTAAAGTTTCCTCTTGTGTATTAATGTGCTTCTTGTGCCAACCATTGTTTTTGTTTTGTTTTGTTTTTGCCAGATTTATTAGATTTTAGTATGCTTTCAATTAATCAACTGGATGGGCTATGTCCTGTTATTTTTCTTGTGGGGCTTTCTGCTGTACCCCACCTCTCACCCAAATACAGCTGAGATAGGCTCCAGCACCCCGTGTGTGTCAGGATAAGCAGGTATAGAAGATGGATGAATGACTTTCTGCTGTGTTCAAGAGGTAGAATAGCCATTGTGAATATGCAAGATTTGTTTCGTTTGAGTCACCTTAGCTTGCTGTGAGGAGGTAAAAGTCAGCATTGTAGAGCGGTTCTTACTAGGTTTGAGTGCAGTGGTGGTTTATTTATAATACATAATTTGTGACATTTTCCTTGGAGGCAGTTTGGGGCCCTGAACATTTTCAGAAACGAGGCCATCACAATCTAACCAAATTATGTATTTTGCATCTTATCTCCTGAACCAAACATGATAACATAGAAAAGGTGTTGTTTGTGCCGATGTTTTGATGGTCAAGGATCACAATGACACCATATTACATCATCATAACAGTTCAGGCAAATAATTAATGATTAATTCAGTAACTTTTTAACAGATTAGTTGTTCTTTTTTTCCCTTTTGTTCCATTTATAAACTGTGACAATACACTGAATGTAAAAAGGGCCATGTCATTACCATTCCTGGCATCCCATGCTGTCTTCTTGCCTCTGGTTGCAAATCCAGACACTGTTTCATGGTGTCACTCTCACTCTTGTAACTCCTTAATAAGACTACATCCGCAAGTTTTGGGCTGCAATGGTTTGCAAGTTTGTCCATGAAGGTAAATCCAAGGCTTATGGTGGTTATTCTCTTAAATTCTTCATTTATCTGCAAACCAGACAAATGAAAAGATTCAATCTTGCAGACAATGAGCTATTCTGTATTAACTCATAAAGAAAAACTGTTCTTAAAGACTATGCCCTCTCTACAGGAGCTGAGCAGGTTTATCAAATTAAACCTTATATTTCATATCCTCCATTAAACCAAAGGGTAGAATAGCCTCATTACATTGTTAAATAGCTACGTGTAGCAGTACAACAATTTTCCATCAACTGTGTTAACAGGTGCAGCCTAACCCTCTGTGTCTGAGTCCACTATTGGTCATATCATCATGATAACATGACCAAATGCTTTACAATAAATCCTCTGTAAATTAAAATCTAAATATCCGTTGTATCATATCTGTTCAGCCTATAGGTCCTCTAACACTCTGAATTGGTCCAGGCATGTTAAGAGGGTGGGGGATGGGACCTGAAATCAGCGTGGAGAAGTTATCGAGCCAAATCCATTAAGTTACTAGAACGTGAATTTAGTTTGAAATCAATGAATGCAGAAATGTGAGTTTAAATTACACACAATATTAAACTGATGATAATTAACTTTGCCATGAAATACACTTTAGCACTTTACACTTCAGATAGCAATGTGGCCTAGCTGTATGTGTGTAATGGTTGCCCACCAGTTGACATCTAAACCAGCAGCCTCATGTCTGTGCTCAGTACGATGGATGTCTGAGCGGCATGTTGCAGCACATCAGGACTCCACGGTGAGTCAGTGGTTGTCACTGTGGTCTCTCAGAAGGTCTCTGGATCAGCCCACTTCTTTCTGTGTAGAGTTGTAACATTCTCCCCATGTCAGGCCTCCCTTCAAAGACACGATATTTGGGCTAAATCTAAATCGTATGCCAAATTTTTGCAGATTTAATTAATTTCTGAATAGGTCTCACAAATGACTACATCAAATAAAATGGCTAGATAACAGGTTAAAAGATTTCATGGGATTTTTATTCAGCCTGTTTGTTAAAGGAAACTTGTGTGAACCAATCGCAAAGTAACTTGTGAAGAAATGGAGCAAATGGAGCTTCCAGCAGTCTGTCTGACACCTCCTTCATAAAGCAGATGGACATTTGACCTGGGTCTACTGAACGTGTTGGACCTGTGTTGGACCTATAATTTAGGCAAGCATTCATTATTGTAATCACCAAATGAAAATGACGATTGTTTAACTTCTCTTTTTTTTGACAAGCACTTGAAGTGGCACCAAATATCTAATCTCCAGTGTTTGGAGACCAGTCCATCAATGAACTCTTAACTTGTGGCTGCAAGAATGGTTGGCGGGGGCATTTCAAACGTTAGAAAAAAGGATCCTTAAAGCGCACAGCTCTGTCAATGTGGACAAGAATGTGAAGGCGACAGTGAGGAATAGGTTCAACCACAACAAAACAAATTATGCTCTATGACCTCCATAATATAAACATTATATTTTTGGGTTAAGACTTGGTTTCGGGTAGGGTCAAGATAAGATTGAATTTATGTGAAGGAGTGGGTTAGGTGTGCATTGGTAATGGTTTGGGAAATGAATGGAAGTCAATGCAAAGCCCTAAGTGTCAAAATCAAGCATGTGTCTTTGTATCGGTGTGTGCGCATGTTTCACTGGCTGCCAGTTTCACAAGTAACCACCAAAACCATTCCCCTCCCTGTTACCATGGAAACTGTGCTCTTTGCTTTTTTTTCTTCCCATGTATGGTGCTTCCCTATTTTTTATTTCTGTTTGTCTTTTCCTTCTCTCCTTTTTTTAGCATCTGCTTTCCTCCACATCTCCTGTTCCTCCATTAGCCCTCACCCTGTGTGAGCCTGTGTGTGTGTGTGTATATGCGGATGTTTTACAAGTACCTGTGTATTGAACGGAGGTCCGTTCAATAGCACATACGCCGCCATACATACAGTGTGATGACCACATCGGCAGCCAATCGGAATAGCGGTAGCTGCCGGTGGGCTTCCACCAATAGGGGAAGCTTGCAGATGATGTGTGAGGAGAAGGGATGCAGCGCCATGGAAACTGCAGAGGGAGCCATGAGAGAATGACGCCCCCTAGTGGCACCAGATGTCTTTGTTTATCCCTGTCTGCATGGATGAGTTCACCTTTCTGCATGAGAGAACTTCTATTGCAACATTTAGTTGTCTCCCAGCTCAGACTTTTGTCTTTGTTACTTAGTTTATTTTTTGTCTATGACAGGCACTGGAGAAATTCCTGGCTGACTTGCCCACATCATTCAACATTACTTTACCAAACTGATATATCAGCATATTGATATATGGATGATAGATAGATAATAGATAGAATAGAATAGAATAGAATAGAATATATAGAATAGATAGATTGATGAAATTACATTGACATATTATCTTTTATTTTAAATATATTGTACTGTGTCTGAATCCTTCATGTGTAGAAAAGTAAAGTAAAATAAACATGCAAATGACCACTTAATGAAATTATTTGGAACTGATGAAGTGCTGATTTCTAAGTTCTGAATATTGTTGATAGAAAAGACAGATTTTAGTTCTTTATACATATTATAATGACAAAGAGGGAAAAATGGTTAAGTCAGACCATTGCTCTATTAGACAGAGATGTTATTCGCTCTGATCTAAAAATGTCACAATGGAAATCTTCCAGGTTTCGTCATTGTGTTGAATTGTGCTGCACTTCACCAGAGGATGTCCAAAATGGAGCTGCTGGGAGAGGCCTGTGGTTCCCTCCATCACCTCCAGGGGGCGCCACCAACACACATCAGGGCTCCCTCTCACCCACACCTGAGAAAAACGCCACCTGCGGCCCCGCACCTGCCACCTGCACCTGCAGATAGATTACATGAAGGTAAATCGACTTAATCCTGACATTGCTACATGCTAATCTGGCCCAGCACGGCTCTCCAGGGGCCCTTTGCCACATTGCTACCTATCTGATGTGAGTAAAAGGCCTGAGATTAGACAAACAATCATGCATATTCCGGGGTGGGGGGTGTCGAGGATCGTAAAAGCATGATCACCTGTGTCACCATCCCATTGTCTGGGTCAAATAAATGAAATAACAGACACTTAGCTAACCATCATCTTGCTGGGGAACCTCCCTTAGGCCCCATGGGAATTTGGGAATCACTGGAAATTTTAAGGGTTCCCCTTTTTATATGCTGTGTGGGAAAAATACATATTCATGAGGCGGACAGTCAGTGTGGTATTAGAGCCAGAGGAGACAGTTTCCAGAGGTATAAAGTGCATGTTCAAATGATGGAGATAAGGCGAGGGGAAAGGCTGACGTAAGGTGATGGGCTTTTTAGGTGGTCGGCGCATGCGCCAGACACTCTGGATGCAACCGTCTGAAGGAGATTAGGAAACTGCGCCTAAATCGGGAGCCGCAGCGGACGCCATCTTGGCTCGGGCGGCGGCGAAACGCGAACCCGCCGGACTCGCTACCCCCCCCTTTCCCTCCTGCGGGAGCCATTTTGGCTCTGGCCCGGCCAGTTTCCTGGGCGATCGAGGGAGGAGCCTGGCTTTTCTGGAAGTCGGAGAAGCAGCCAGTCAAAGCCAGCCACCATCTGAGCCAGCGTACGAACCGGAGCGAACGGCGGACGAAAGGGGGGTCGGCTGTGTTGGAATATAATTTCAGCTTTCACCGGTGTGCGCGGCGGGGCGGCCGTTGACATGCCCGTTGAAGTCTTCCTCGGTCTGGGCTCGGGAAGCTGAAGCGCATCGCAGCCCCGGACACACGGCGTTTTCGGTGGGATAAGCCGTCTGCGATAACACTGGGTGTGTGCGGCGCAGTTAACGGTGCGAGCCAGCCGGTTCATCCATCGACAGCTAGCTCACTCTAAACCCAGCTAGACGACCATTTTCGAGCCCCCCCCTCTACCCCACCCCCTCCCTCTCCTCCTCTCCTCCCGTTAGCTCTGCGGTGAAGGGAGCATCTTTGTCGGCGCGGGAAGCGTCCGCGGCCGCCGCTGAGGTAGCCCCCGCCGCCCGGCGCAGCACCCGAGTCCGAGCCGAGGCATGCGAACGGGGGTGTTTTTCTGCAAGCGAGCGGGGACATCTCCACGCCCCGGGGTCTGCTCCGCGGCTGCCGTGTAGCTAGCTCGCTGGCTAGTCGAGCGAAGGTGGGGCCGCGGAGCGACAGCCAGCTAATGTGGCTAGCCGGCTAACTCGGACTCTTGTGTGGCCACCGCTTTTTCCCTGTCGCTGACATTTTTTTCGGGCGAGGGGGGGGGGAGAGGAGAAAAGAAGAGGGGAGGGGGATTAAATCGACAGGACTGTGCTGTCCGGTGCTGTAGCAAGAAAATCCGTTATCACTGATTTCTCCGTGTGGGTGGGAAATCTCGAGGAGAGCATCCTCGTTTACCTGCATGACCATGGCGGACGACGACGTGCTGTTCGAGGATGTGTACGAGCTGTGCGAGGTGATCGGCAAGTAAGTGCGGACACTTCCCCTTGTTTGCCTGTCTATCACTATTTTACAGTATACACACACACAATACAGCTGAATAAAATGTCTGGCCCCTGTTGTTCTGTTTGGGCCCTCGCAGGTTTTTCAAGGGGAAAGTTCTCAGGGGTGGGTGAGCTGAGGTCGCCCCTCAGTGTGTTCATTTGTCTTTATGTGGGCTTTGATAGCAAGCCCACCATTTCCTAATAAATGACGAAAAACACTGTGCTTGACAGTGTGACCTCTATGCATAGGAGGGGATTTAAACGGTGTAAAGTGTGTCACACATTGACTTCTTTGATTGCAGGTTGAAAAGGTGGTACAGTATAAGTATTGGTGTCCCTCCACCTCGTTTAAATACACTGTACAGTTCAATGTTTTTACTAAATGTCTATGCTTATTTCATTTATTGCAGCCGGTAAAGAGCTGAGTTCTCATTCTTGACTGACAGACTGGCAGCCGGGCTGTGAAACACATGCAAGAACCATCTGGCACATCTAGGGTGTCTGCGTGCAGGATTTTCCTCCTCCTAATCCCCTGGTTTGACAGCAGCCATAGCTTCAAACAGTCACAGGCGGGCAAGCCAGGTCAAACGCTCACTGGAGGTGTCAGAGGAGGCGTTGCATGGTCATGTTTTCTTATGAACCAGGAGGCTGGCTCAAGTTCCTATAAAAATGTGAACATGGCCACAGATTTCTTGCTCCTCAACTCCTGCCTGAAGTGAGGAATGCTGACAGGCCCATCACAGTCCAGGGCTGCCGATCAGTCCCCTACCCCCTGCGAGCCTCACTCACTGGAGGTCTAGGGTCCATTAAGTTTGTTCCTCGGGGAAAGAGGCACACTCTCTGCAGACCCTCAGGCCCCATCCTTTATCCTGAGACTTCCTGTCGCCCTGGTTACTAATTGATGCTCGGTCCAGGACCACTACCTTGGAGTCTCAGTAACAGATAGACAAGGAGCCCATTGTGAGAGTCAATGCAAACTGTCTACAAGTTTGTATGAGTTAATCTGAAAGTACAAGGAAGTGGAAAGATTTTTTTTTCTTAATCCACAGGCAAATAATAAGTGTGTTTTGCCATCACTCAGTTCATTTGCTTGACTTCAGGCCTGGGTTGATTTGATTTTTTTTTTTTTTTATTGTTTGTTTAATCCACCTAGGCTCTCAGGGGAGTGGAATTTGCCATAAAGCTCCAAAATAGATGCTTGCGTCCACATCATGTCTCTTTTGCAATTGTCTGCAAACTTACATGGCTGTAACTGTATGTAGCCTGCAAGGAGAAGCAGATTTGTCTAAGTAAATCTAGAACCTGGATACCTTTTTAAAGCCAAAATGAAGTGACCTCCACTTACTACTCTCTGTAGCCATAAGTAAACACAGAGGTACAGTATTTGCAAATACTTCTTGAGTGTCCTGAAGAGTTGTGCGGGCCCTGGTCAGACAGGCCAGTAGAAAGAGAAATACATGAGTGAACAGCAGTCTGGAGCATATCTTAAGCTTCAGTAAAGAACCAAGATGCCACATTTATGTCACACAGAAGAGCAGAAAATCCCTCTTATCCTGCCAGTTCTTTTGTGAAACTGCACTTGATGGATCAAGTGTGTTGAGTCCTGGTGTCTTGGGATGTATTGCAGGAAGAATGGGTGGAGGGGGGGATCATTTTTCCTCAGCCCCGAGGTGGGAGGGGAAGGGAGGCAGAGGCAGATCAATGGAGACAAGTGGAGTTGGGAATGGGATGGCCCTGAGGCTAAGGATATAAATAATGCCAGCAGACATTGACTGCAGCACTCTGCCATCTCCCACTTTGTTTTTACCCTCCTGTTTTACTGTCAGCACTACTGTAGGTAGTGGGCAACATGGCAGACAGCTGAAACATGGTGATGTTAATTAATTACAATTTGAAATGGAAATGTTTAATAGCCACAGGAAACCATCATAAAAATCCTTATTCCATGTTATCTTTTCTGGTTGGAGGAAATTCCTGCTGCCACATTTTAGCCTAAGTTTGTTTTGGAACAGAAGCAAGGCTATTGTCAGATTTATCTCCACAAAATGGACTGAAGGACGTATGATAACGGCCATTTATTGGGTTAAATGAACATCTTCCAGGCTTTCATTCCTTATTTTTTTCACGTTGTTCCACCTTTAAATGAAATTTAGGAACATTTTCTTTCCTGACTTTTTCTGACTTATCTGTTAGTTCAAAAATGTCCAGCCAGCGTGAAATATTTGTAGGTGAATGCATTTTAAACAAAAACATGATCAGGACACACTAATTGAGAGACGGTCAGATGAACTAATCCCTAATAAGTTGGTTATAATCAGTTTGTCCTTCACATCCTGCTGTGTAATGTCAGAGCTGTCATAGTGATTTGTCTCACATTATTGGATGATCTCTGTGCTGTTGTGTGCCCGTGTCTCTCACTGACCTTTGACCTCGGCTCCATTCATACTTACACTTAAACCCTATTATCTCCGCCCCTCCTTCAGACTTCTGTTGTTGCTCAGGGAACTTGTCTATTATTGTCCCTGATCGGCTTGTGTCAGAGAGGAGCAGCCGAGCTGGGTGGGATTGAGAGCATTGTGGACGCCATCACTGTCCAGTAATCATCTCCTCTGAACTCGGAGTGCAAAGAGAGCCATGTTTAGGGTGATTTCTACTGAAAGACGGTCAGTAAGTCATGGACTTTTTATTGACATTTTCCCTTGGTAGCTTCTTCTCTGTGAGCGGTTTCAAGATGAAAGCGGTCTGTGATAGCGTAGCTTAGACTGTGTTTAAGGCACTGTGTGAATGCACAAAGAAGTACCAATATAGGCTCCTTGTCCACCGGGATCCTCTCTTTTCAGTGCTGCCGCCGCCTTCTTCTTCTCATTATTTTTGCCGGAAAGATGTGCTTTTGCGTTGCTGGCAGCACTGAGAGCTTAGCAAGGTTTCAGAACCGAGAGCCAAAGAACAAAAAGTCTGAAATATTTGAACTTTTAGCAAGTCGGACCCCTGATTCATCTGGGCTTATAGTTGCATGGCAACAGCAAGGGTGCATATGTCTGTGTGCTCTGCTATAAAGAGACACATGGCCTGTCTGATTTTCCAGCTCATGCATGTAAATGTTCATTCATCTCCCCTGTGGTTATCCTAGCCTTATTTCAGTAGAAGGGGATCAGGCAGGTCAGGTGTCAATTCAACTTCTTACTGGATTAACTGGTGAAAGATGACACGAGCTATTGCATAGGCAGTGCATGTCCAGCTCGTTATGTGCTTATTGTTTGGGGTTTACATCGTAAATATGTGATTATGATGTGGTGTGAACATAATGCTGTAACCACAGGCCTGTTTTTGAAATTTCTGCTTGAGCCGAAGTGTTGGCAAAGCGCTGAAGCAATTTAATTCATTTCTGTCTGTAATGGCTCCGTTTGAATAGGACTTAAGTTGTTGAGAAGCACTATTGGAGTCACAGTGCTCTTTATTTCAGCCCTGGGGTGCTCATTAGAGCCAAGAATACTGGGATGTGCGACTCACTCTAAACCAACAGAGTGATCAGTCCTCTGGCTTATTCTGGGTTGGATAATGAAATTGCTTGGGCGACATTTAAATCTGAAATTTTCATTGATGTGTTTTATAGTTTTTAGTGGTCTGATGAAAGCCCCCCCACCCCCAAACAGATGCAACCTTTAGCATACAAATCTTGCACATAATCCCTTGCTCTGAAGGAAGGTCTAATTGCTAAGACACTAGGAGCATGTGCTTCAGTTTGTCTTGACTTCAAGCATATAAAATTCAATTTTACTTTTTGCTTCAAGCAGGGTTAACCAGCAAAATGTTGTAGATAAGGTATGGTTACTCCAGAGATAACCATCATCATTTCACAGAACCCAAGGTGATGTCTTCAGATGTATTTTGTTGTCCAAATATATTACATTTACTGTAAAGAAAAACAACAAGAAGCTGCAAATCCTCACATTAAAGAAGTCAAAATTGGAGAATGGTTGACATTTTTGCTTTATAAATCACTCATATAAATGACTTTATAAATAATTGATCTATCATTACATTGTTGCTAATTATATTTTTACACAAAATTTGAAATTGACTCATTCAGTGATGCAACATTTAATTAAGCACAGCCATGTTGCCTGTTCATTAGGTACATCTGTATACAATTTAAGGCACTCTTGCAGCAGCAGGCAGTAAATCCTGTATTTGTGCAGCATGATCACATGGAGGCGTTGTTGACATTGTGTCATGGTTGTATACATTCATCTCTATAATGATTTGGTAGGCCACAGTTGGTATTTGTGCTCTGAAGATATCCTTCTGGAGTTATATTCACTCATTCATGTAAATGAGACTGGAGCGACTGTTGTTCAGCTGGAAAACCCAGGGTTCAAGCCCCCCCACCCCCAAGCTTGGCAAGCATCCACTCAGCTGAAGAGTCCTGAAGCAAGACATCGAGTTCCCGCTGGGATCAATAAAGTATCACATTATTGAATGAGTCATCCACCCATCTGTCTTGGAGAGGAAGATATAAAGACAGGGTAATGTTTGTGTCATTAAAAAGTCATGTCAAGTCGTTTCATGTTGTTTTTGGCTTGAGCAGTGAAATATGTTTAATGTTTCATCTGTGCCAGGCCGTGGCGCTGTGTAGATTTTTTTTTTTTTTTTTTTAAACTTTGCTTAAGCTATATATCTTAGTAATCTTAATTGTTTTCTTTCACTGGAGCACTTTCTGTCTTTCTTTTGAACTCTCCAGTGCAGTACATCCTCCTATTTAAGCTGCCCACACACAGCAGATCAATAGTTGTGAATGGATGGTGTAAAGTTGAAGCTCTCTTGCAGACTACAACACCAGACTCTACAGGGTGGTTTAAACAAACCTGGATCATGTAGAGGAAAGGATTTTCTTCCAAAGCTTCAGAGCCTCCTGAGGGTATCTCTGCTCTAAATTTCACTTTGCAACCGGAATGCTAATTTCCCTGCTAATATTCAGTGTGTTGTTTCTCTAATTTGCATAAGGAAGCACTCTTGGATTATGTTGCTTAGACATTCACAGGCTCCAGTTGAACAGCACTGAACTCCGTTGAACTTGTTTTATATTTAATTAACAGCTTTGCTCTTGAGCTCAGTTTGGGCAGTAGGGCAAACGGCACTTATCCTAGAGGCCCTCTGTTGGATTTGCTTTTTATGTTATTTTTTTCCTCTTTTCAAGCACATGCCTCTGTACAAATGAATGAATAGATCTTTGTGAGCTCTGTGTGTCCACGGGCATCACCACACTCTGTTTTTAAAGCTCAGTGAAATCATATCACTAACACATGCCCACTTATATTTTTCACATGTTTAAAAAATCACAGCATGTTAATTTTGATTCCACCCATTTGTGGCCACTAAATACTATATGGACATATCACTGTTGATTTTACTCTGTTAATCATAATGGTGTTGCATGTCCATAACAGGGTTTCCTGGATGCAGTGGGTTTTTCAGAAAATACTGATAATGATGGTGTGGAGAAAATGACGGTGGTGTAGGCTGATGTGCACAATGACAGACCAGATAAGATGCCATTTACCTTGTCAGGATTAGTACCCAGAAACAGCAGCAGCAGTAGTTTTCCTACCTGAGAGCTGTACAACAAAATGTTTGGGACAGACAAACTGAGTGCATTATGCTAGCTGCTGGCTGTGGCTAAATATCAAAATGCTGCTTTAAGCAAAGATGGTTTCTCTCAGGAGAGCAGTGCTGGTGAGTCTGCAGCTACAGATGTGTCCTGTCCTGGTTTAGGAGAGAGAGAGAGAGAGAGAAATAACAGACCTGATGAGAGGATATTTGGCTCATAGCCAGGATGCATAAGATAAAAGATTAAGTTAAAAGATACATGTAAACGCTCTTTGATTTACATGGAGCAGTGAGTTGAAATGAGCCAAGGAGCAGTCTGTAAAGATTGCCACTTTGGGCTAATGTTTGATGACTGCCGCTGTCGGATGTGAGCCATGTGTGGGCGTTTTGTATGAGCCCACTCAGCACAGCTGCAGTGATGTCAGTTCGGCATGCGGCCTCTCTGCTTCCTCCCCCCACTGACTCGCTCTCTTATAATGCCTTTATAATGGCTACTGTACATGGCTGAATGGTCATTTAATTTTTTTTTTCTTCCAGATGATGAGATGAATTGCATTCTAATTTGTTAAATTAAATAGCGGCGCCAACCTCCTTTCACTCGCAATACACAGCAGTTGTAGAAAACAGCCCCATTCGGGAATTGATTCTCCATGCAGCTCCCTCGAATTGACAGCCAAGATTACAAATGGGGCTGATGCATAAAACCTGGCAGGTTCGCCCAACCCCACCTCATTGCTTAATGGCGGTAATGAGTTTTATTGACACACATTAGATCAGTGCCAAGATGACCCTGGCTGTATCGTTTGTATCCCTGTGGTTGCAGCCTCTGACTGAACTTCCCCTTACCCGGTCAAACACAGGTCTGAGACTATTGTAAGTTTGAGATGGGTTGGGGGGCGGTCATGAACCTCATGAAGACCCTGCACCTCTGTGCTGGGCTTTTTAAACAAAACACAGCTGCTACAGCACATCAGCGCTGATGGTCAAAGGTCATTGGGGTTGTCAGATTACCAGCAGGATGACTGCGGACTCACGGAGAACAGTGTTGTGTTTTACGGTTCTCTCCCCCCCCGCGAGTCTGCAGCATGTTGAGGATGACAGATGTGAGATGCATGAAGGCAAATGTTCACGGAGTATGACAGTGTATGTGTTCATTAGAGCAGTTCATTCTAATGTGAGAGACTCTCCAAAAATTGTGTTAATTTGTGTCCCCCCGCGAGTCTGCACATGTTGCCCGCATATGTTTGCTATGAGTTAATCATTAGAGCAGATGTGAGAGAGCAAATGTGAGAGCAAATCAGCCGCAGTGTCAACACACATAAACGCTTCTAATGGATAGTTTTTACTGATAATGTGATGCCCACAGTGTCAGGCAAGTTCATTTACTAATTCAGTTAAACTAACGCCTGCTAATGGCCACTACTTCACTTTAGCAAAATGGGTGTTAGTGTGATTTGTGTGTTTTTATGTGTGTCCTCCAGTAGAATTGGTTCTGCCTCCGAGGACTGTAGACTTGGGAGATGTAGAGACAGCTGTAACACGGCAGGGGTGGGTGTGTGTGTGTGGCAGGGGTGGGTGTGTGTGTGTGTGTTTGTAACTACTATCAGTGGGCCAGGAGACAGAAAATGTGCAAATGTCTCTGTTTTCAGTGTCTGTTCCTGCCACTTTGTTACTGATTTAATCTCATGCTTGGTGTTTTGGCATAATGAGAAAGAATTATCATACACAACTGTGAGACTAGTGAAATGTAAAGTCTTGTAGATTCTGCGTGGAGGTGTTCATGCAAGGTCCATGGACAAATACACAGAGAAGGTCTGTGGGAAGGTCCAGGGGTGGGCCACCCTAAAAAAACAAAACAAAACAAAAACAATGTGTACATGGGAAACGCCGAGATGAAACAATGACTGTCAGTCAGTTTGATACTATTGGCTTTTCCCTCTGCTGGTTGACTTTATATTTGTCAATTATTTTATCAGTCTTCTATCCACAACTCTTATAAATTGTAGTAACACTTTAAAAAAATTAAGTAAACTAACTAAAGAACAGAGATCAAACTTAAATATCAATATGAAAGTAATATATCATGTTGAAATGTTTATTTATATACCTGTTTGTTTTTACAAGTCTCATAACTTGGTCTGTGTTCCACATAAGCAAAAATATGTTTACATTTATTTTTACAAGATTACACCTGTTGACTATTTAACAGTACTTTTTGTAATAACATGTATTATATGTGGGGTTTAAAAACGGGAAAAGAAAGAAAAGGTGGGGATTTGTGGGAATTGGCTGATGGAAAGAAATGTATCAAATGTATGTAAGTCTTCGTGTGCTACAAAGCTGACTCTCTGGGTTGGCATGTCATGGCTGGACTATTTTTTTCACCTTTTGGTACAAAATCTTGATTTTCTTCCATCCTGTTGGATGCATGAGAGGAAAACACACCTTATAGCTTTCTATATGTCAGTGTCACAGCCTTACGATATCTGCCACCTCCTTTGCCCAGAAATAAACCCTGCAGGGTAGGTCTCCCTTGCTCAGGTCTCTATAATAAAACTTTTATTTTAGCTTTTACAGCTGTGCTGCACACCACTGCTCTATAATTCCCACTGGCACAAGCTCAGAGGCTACGATGCGTAGCTAACCACCTACTGTGAATCCAGAATATTCTCAGAAATGGCACTGTCTGCCCACTGCACCAGGCTTGTGTGTGTGTGTGTGTGTGTGTGTGTGTGTGTGTGTGTGAGGTGTGATTATGTGTACATGTACATGTGATTATGTGTACATGTGTTTCTGGTAAGTGCTCACTGAACTCCAGGCTTTTCCTGTGGCTGAATCTGAACAATCATGTACGCTCAGATTTATGGTTTTTGTATTTGTAGGTCTCTGTGACTTAACTCGGTGTGTGTGTGTTGCAGGGGTCCCTTCAGCGTGGTGCGGCGCTGCATCAACAGGGACACGGGCCAGCAGTTTGCCGTAAAGATCGTGGACGTGGCCAGCTTCACCTCCAGCCCTGGCCTCAGCACAGAAGGTGAGCTACAAGCCAGACAATCTCTGTATTTGTCGCCATGCAGTTGGAGCACAAGATGGGTGGGGTTAACAGAATCAGGACAAGAGAGGATAGCTGTCAGGGATCACAGAGAATTACTATTTTAGACAGACTTACTTACATCTATGAAGTTTAACTTATTGCTGAATCTGGCCTGTAATGTAAACCCCACCCACCTTGTTGTTAGAAAGAAATCTACAAATATGGTTTGGCTCAGATATGAAACACCACACAAATAAATGAGGCATGATGTCACGCAGGCTGCACCCAGACAAATAATATACTGGTTGGATTGCATTTGTTTGTCTTTTTGTGTGTGCATATGGATCTTTGTGTGTGTGTGTGTGTGTGTATTGGTTCTGTTTTGGTGGTGAGTATGAGTGTGATATTGAAGCGTGCCATGTCTCACTGTGTTTTTGTGCTTTGTCATGCGAGGGAGAGAAATGGAGACATAGATCATAGGTGTGTGTGTGTTGTGTTTGTGTTGGTCTGTGTGTGTCTGTGTTGGTGCTTATGTTGGCGTCCACTATGTGCCATCTGTGATCCCCCAGTCAGAGATTAGCTTGGTAGCCAATAACAGCAAGATGAGGAAATGACCCAAGGGAGCAGAAACGGTAGAAGTGAGGATTTAAACCAGTGTTTCCTGAAACAAAGTCTGTGTAAGGCATCATTTTGGAAGTTAGTATGTTATTATTATCCTGTAAATAGCATAAAACTCAAGACTTCTTCTTCAGTTGCACGAAACAGGGTTAGATTTAGCTTCTTCACAGTAGATCTGACGTTGAATATTCAGAATTCTTCAAATAGATAATGGGAAGTGCTTATGATTTGTATTCCTGTCACGGACGTTGATTCAGGGAACAGCAATAATGTTTTGTATGTCAAAGTCGGGTCGTTTGCTGTTAGTGAGGTTCATGTCGTTGTACAAAATGTGACCTTTTTTTTGTCTGTTTATTGGTAATAAGAGGTTTGGAGGACCACTCCAATGAGCATTGTAATGACTGTTATTTTAAGGAAAAAAGTCAACAGTTGGTATCAACAGTAATGTTAAAAACAGGTTCAACGGTTAGAACAAGTTTCATCCCACTCAGGCTCTTTGGAATACTTAGATAAGCCACTTTTATATCCTCCTCTAGCTGCATTCATATCAGAATTAAATGCTATTTGTCTGTGTTTTTTTACTGCCAGTGTTTTATGGATGGTGCTAAGGTTGTTACAGGCAGTGAAAGATGCTCATCGCAGCAAATTTTGTGACCTTATCTTCCCACCGTAACAAATGTTTAGCAGCAACAAATGATTATTTCCATAACTGATTAATCATTATTTCTTCAAAATTCAGAAAATAGTCAGTCTCACCCCACATCATATTGTGTATTCTTCTTGGAGCATCAAGTTTCCCCTGTTCAGTATGTGGGATTTTGTAAAAACAGAAATGGCGCCAGCATCCATCCTCTATGTCTGAAAGTGTGCAACACAGTGAGAGTTCCACCTGAGATTAGATGAAAGTAGCTGTTTGACACACTTAAAAAGGAGAAGAAATAAGCAAGGGGCTATTCAGGGTGGCAAGGTAGAGAATTGGAGTGCAGCTAGTTTTGGAGAGCGGTTTCCTGAGACCACATGTCTCAGCTTATTAAGAAATGAGTCTGCGTCAGCATAAATGTGAAAGGAGACAGAACTGCTACAAGCTGAGTAACAAACGTGCCTGTATGAATATATTTGAGTGTGTGAGCATGTGAGGGAGTTGGACGGCCAAATGATTAATGGTGTAATTAAGAATTTGGGGGTATTGAACAAAAGCAGAATGAGCGAGCGTCTGGATTTGTAGAATTTAATAAAGATGAATGTAGAGGGGGAACAAGTGAGGGCTCTCAATCAGCATTAAGGCTTTATGGGTATTGGATTTGGGAGAGAAATACAACGGTACATTTTGCAGTAACATTAGTTAGATGCATATTGTAAGTTTAGGTAATGAACATATCGGAAATGTAGTTCATCAGTACCCCAGGCAAACTAACACCAGTTCACGATCCGGTTTTTGGAGCTGGCTTTGTCCGACAGTCATGAGGGGTTTATGAGATGCAAGTGGCAAGACCTTTTCCTCCAAAGTGCCCCATAACAAAGAGTGAAATTATTTAAAATTGCATCACAGAGCCTGCACAATCCTTCCATGTGAGGACTGATTTGGACTCTGCTCAGGGAATGTCATTGGCTCCATTCAGACCGTTCTAGGCCTCGTCACTGTACGAGCAGTTTCCCCGTTGCTGAGCAGACACTGGGCAGCATTGTTAGGTACAAGAATAGATGAGGGCCGAGGACGACGGTGAAGAGGAGAGGGGAGAAATAATGAAAGCAAAGCAACAGTAGAATAGGGGTTCTGTAGTGGGGGACACAGTGTCGTTTCTTGTGTTGCATAATGATACTGGTCTGTCACGACACAATGAGCATGCACGCACACACATGCTTGCTCACAAAGATCAGTGGACTTGCAGATGGGGAGTGGAGTGTGTAAATGAGGTTTTTATGGAGTGAGGAGCTCAGCCTCCCTTAGCAGTCTGCATCTCGTCTTATCACTCGTCTCGCCAGTTGTTGGTCGTTCTGTTCATTCATGCGCATGTCCTTTTTTCTCTAAATAGAGAAGCCTGTCCACTCCTCTTGCTACTGTTTTCCCTTCAGCGTCGCTGTCTTTAACGAGGCAGTCAAAAGACGAGTAATTGTACTGTGATCTGGATGTGGCCATAATGAGAGATGATGATGATGATGAGTGCGAGCCAGCTGTGCATTTACACGTGCATTTAAAATGGTATTCTAGTGGTGCTGCATATGCTGTCAGTTGTCTCTCAGCTTGTTAGCTCCCTTATCTGTTTCCCCACCAAGTGAAAATTCGCCTCGTTTGCTCAGTATCTATAAAGAATGGCATCCCTCTGTGTGTAAATCGAACGCTCTGCAACTCCCTCTGGTGGCAAAGTCGAGGCATGGCAGGCATGGCAGTCGAGGTGTGAAAAGGAGAGGGAGGCTTCTCATCTACTTAATTTGTCGCCGAGGGATGTGAGGGATTTATTTTAAAAAATTAAATAAATAATAATTTAAAAAAATTCAGATTCTCAGTATTTCAGCAGCCTTCCTCCTGTCTCGAATGATCACCAGGATTTCTTGGAGCTTTCTCACTCTCAGGTCCTCTGGCTGTATTTTCCACCTCTCATTAAAGAAGACCGTATTTGATTTGGGTGTGGCGGTTCTGTCACTAACACCATCTTGTGCCACAACATTGTCCTTTTGAGCTTTAAAAATTCTTATTAGACATCTTATCTGTTCTGCATATCTATTTTTTTTTGCATCTAAAATAAAGTCCTTGAAAAGCAGAACCTCAGTGACATTTGAATATTTTACTGCAGGAACATTGAGAAATAAAAAAAGTAAATAAAGTGTAATGGCTGTCTTTTTTGCACTATAACCATATACATATATTTGCACTGACTGTAATTTGCCTTGTCTATTTATTATCGTGTTTTATTTACTTAGTTTGGTAGTTTGTTTGTTAGTTTGATAACTTGTTTTGTTTATTGGCTTATATTTTTGTTTGTATTTCATGCACCAAGGTTTGAGAGGAACCGTAATTTCAATTCTCTGTTCTGTCCTGGTACATGCTGCAGAATTGACAGTAAAGCAGACTTTGACTTTGACTGTTTCTTCAGCACTTGGTAACAGGAAATCCTTCTAACACTAGTCACAGGAAGTAAAATTAAAGTTGAAAAATCTAATAAAATTGCATTTAACCTGTAAGTGAACAATGACCAAGCAGCAGTGAAATACTAATTGTTGGATGCCTCATTTCTACCTGCCAGATCTGAAGCGAGAGGCCAGCATCTGCCACATGCTGAAGCACCCCCACATCGTGGAGCTGCTGGAGACCTATAGCTCTGATGGCATGCTTTACATGGTCTTTGAATTGTAAGTCCACGCTGCACACTCATGCATTTGCATTTCACACACTTTTACTGGTTTGATTTTGTGTCTTTTTTACTTTATAAGGGTTAGGGGGTTAGGGTTAGGAAACATCTGCCGTGTGTACTACCACAGCTGCTGATCAGTTTCACGTACCAGATACTATTTCTGGTCATCTGCAAAATATTCTTTTGCATGATAAACTGGTATGTAGATGGTGTGTCCTCACAAACTTAAGTGGCTGCAAATATGATAATCTAACAGCCAAAGACTAAATTAACCAGCAGTTGGCGGGTGGCTGCTGGTAATTTCGCACTCTGTTGGCAGCACTACCATCCCCCCTTAATGTTAGTAGTTTAGACTTATGGCCCTAAACGGAAACACAGTATAAGTGAGAAGTAAAAACTTACAGTGGTGGTGAAGACACGTGTTGTGCAAACCTCAAGTGTTAATGGTGTATTTGTTACAGCGTGCTCTGTTGCAGAGAAAGAAAAAAATAATTATACTATATATTTCCAAAAAAATAAGAAACACAATATTTTTTGCCATATTACTTGCCTCTATATGTAGTTATATTAATACTTTTTCTGACTATGATTGAAATTGGGTCTTTTTTCATATAAATTGTTCTTGATGAAATGACTCATGGTTAAATGTCAACTAGCAGCAGACTGAATCGGACATATTTTGTTAGAGTGCCCCGATTGTAAAGTAAGTGATTAAAAACTAACATTGTAACCTAAATCATTAGTGCTCAATATAAAATCAACAGGAGGATCAGGGAACAGGTCTCTGCCTTTGTTTTAATGTCATTCTCTTAATCAACTTGCCTGGTTTATTTGTTTCATCTGTGTGGACTTCCTCTTGTGAATCTGTATCCCGTATCCTCCTAAATGCTTCCCGTGTGGATGATACTAGCTGAAAAGTGCTATAATGAAAATATAGTGACTCTGTGTTTATGCCAGTGGTAGCAGGTCATAAAATGTCTCTCTGATGTATGCAGATTGATGCTTTTGGTTTTAAACACTTGTGAGAGTTGCTAGTCAACCTGTTCTTGTGTGAACTGTTACGTATGTTTGACCTTGAAGCCTAATTTTGATTTTCTTTAATCCTGATCTCTTCCATTTCGGTTCACCTTCCTCAGTATGGATGGAGCAGATCTATGTTTTGAAATTGTGAAGAGAGCCGATGCAGGGTTTGTGTACAGCGAAGCAGTGGCCAGGTGGGACACAAATTCTGGGAACTGCATGTGTAACGCTTCAATTATTAATAAGGCTTGAAATAAACAACAGTTTGCAGACGCCCTAAATGATGTTCCCCTTTTCTGGTTCTGCTTTCCAGCCACTACATGAGGCAGATCTTGGAGGCACTTCGGTACTGCCATGACAACAATGTGATTCATCGCGATGTAAAGGTGAGATCTCTCCCATGTGTCTCAGACTAAGCCACCAAAACCTCAGACCTAATGTCAGTAATAAATATGCCCTATACCATGAAACTGTCTTCACTTAACCAGAACCCACTCAAATCAGCATATGCCCTTTTATGAAATGCTAGTTATTATGTGGCATTTAGAACAAATGTTTGAAGTCTAATCACCTGGAAGTCCCTTCAGCAGGCCAGTGCGTCACTCTGAGCTGTATCGCATGTCAGGCGCTTGTCCTTTCCTTTTAGAGTTCTTATAGTCAGATTAGCATCAGCCCGTGATTTCAACAGGATTAGCCATCTAGCACAGGCGACAAACACTACCGGAGCAGATGGCCCTTGACTGCACAGTCCCCAAAAGGATCAACAGCCTTGGATTTTCCTGTAAAAGTAACAGCTGTGTGTGCTGCTGGGTGAACCCTTGATTAAATGATCGCTGCACATCATTGCTTAAGTGTGTTTTAACTCACTTGGAATGCCGGATTGGTGGATTTTAGCACATTCAGGATGATTCAAAAAGAGTCTACAAAGTTTGCGGTGAAGTTGAATTGACACGTTAACTGAGTGCACACATTATTCTGTCCAATGTATAGAGGAGTAAAGGAAACATCACTAATAATACTACAAAATGTATTTCTTTCAACAAAAGAGGGCAAAGTGTGTTTTGTTTCAACATTATTCATAAGATACATGCAATCCATTATTACAGTAACTCACATTTACTTCTTTCAGAAACAACGTAGCACTCTCTTTGATGGAAAGCTACAGTCACTGAAGTGCATCTCCTCTGATATGACTGTATGGTCACTTTCTCACTCAGACATTAAACTACTATTTAAACAACCACAGGTGTTCAGAGGCTAACGCAGTAGGAATAGCTCAGTGATAAAAACAAAAAAAAACCCACACATTTATTTTAAACAACAGATGCAGGTATTTGTAGAAATGCTTTGCTAAGTTGTACAGAGAATTGGCCATCCAGTGTGGCCCATATTAAAAATGTCTGGTTATCTCTTCAGGTATCAGGTTTACGGTATTTTCAGTAAAACAAACTTGTGATCACTGCTGGCCAGGATTTGGAAGCGTGGTCAGCCCTGTGCGGCGGAGGGTGGAGTTGATGACACAGATACTTGTTCTCGGGGTGACCGAGGGGGTGTGTGGTTCAGAGTTAGGTAATCCCATAGGCATAGAAGGCCGTCTGAACTCCGTTGTCGAGCTGATACGATGTTGCGTCGTTCAGGAAGAGTAGCCGGTTGCCAAGTCGGCGGCCGAGCGCTTGTAGGGCCGTTTTGCGCACTGAGCCTGACAGCAGAAAGTACATGATAGGATCCAAACAGCTGTTGAAGGCGGAGAATAAAAGCATCACCTCGTTGGTACGGTCCACCATTTTCAAGTAGTCACAAGATACTGTGCCACTGAGCTGGGAGAGGATATAGATGGGGCGGAAGGTGTGGTAAGGCCCAAAGCAGATGGTGAACAGAAAGAGCACAAAGAAGGACTTCTTGGCAGTTCTTTGGTACCTCTGTGAGTTGGGAAGGTCCGGCTTATCCCGCGACACCCTCAGGAGCCGGGAAGCAATCTTCGCGTAGGAGACCACCAGCATGATGAAGACGACCCAAAACAACAGCACCAGCACGCCGTTGAAGTAGGCCTTTCCTTTGGCTTTACGGCTTCGCTGCTTGTACTGGAAGCATTGGTTGGTGTGCTCTTGGTCCTCTCCTGTGGCAATCATGGGCACCAGCGCCATGAATGACAGACCCCACAGAGCCCCGCACGCCACCCAGCTCCACGGCATTCTGTGCCCCCACAGCGTCATCATGCTTCTCCGAGCTCTGCTTTTCCCTTTTAACCTCAAGTATCTGTCCAAGCTGATGAGCCCCAGTAAAGTGATACTGATGTACATGTTCATGTAAAACAGATTGCCCACCATCTTGCAAGCGACAGCTCCCAGCACCCACTGGTTTCCATTCACATGGTAGAAAATCCTGAAGGGGAGACATGCCAGGAGGACCAGATCAGCCACGGCACAGTTGATGAGGAACACCCGCACAGAGTTGCGACTGGAGTGAAGGAAAAGGAAGACCCACAGGGCAAAGACGTTACCCACGAGCCCAAAGAGGAAGAACAGGGAGTATAGAACGCAAGCAAGCGGCAGACGGAGGGCCTCGTCATCAAATGAGCACTTAGTCTGGTTTCCTGAAGACGTGGATATGGAGAAAGAAGAGTTGGCAGAGAAGGAGGATGAAACAGCGATGAAAGAAGTAGAGAAGGGAACGGAGGAGTTTGATGATGCAGAGGCTGTAAGAGTGAAGGGGAGAGAAGGGGCTGATGAGAAAGCGTTCATTGTGTCAGAGGAGGGACAGCTTCATTAGCCTCTGAAAAAGAAGTAAAAGAAAAACAATAATCAGTTTGTTTGTTGCTAAATAAATACAGAAACAAGTAGATTTAGGATTCAAGAATTTATTGTCATTACACAACAATTACATCAGCAATCATTGGTAATGAAATTCTTAAGGTCCCAGGCTCTCCTAACAATGCTAAAAAGAATATTAACAGCAATAGAGGCTGCTGTCAACAAGAAAAGTAAAAAAGATAATTTAGAAAATAAAATATAAAATATAATAAAATAAAAATAAAAAATAAAATAAACATAAATAATAAACTAGAGTTAAACATAAATAATAAACTATAGTAATAAAATAAGTAAAGACCTTAAAATATAAGTTATACAAATAAAATATAAACTGTAAATGTAAAGTAGTAATGTAAATGTATTATAAGTAACATATATACAATAGATATATATACAATAGAAGAATATATACACAACAGAAGTGGTGGAGTTGTTAAGTTGGAGTTGGAATTAAAGTGCTTTCACAACAGTTACATATTTTCTAAGTTGTGCAGACAGTTGAATAATTTCTGGGTTGTAGTTTTAAAAGTCATGTGTCATGAAAAGTGTAATACTCTGAAAAAGAGGCGCTGCAGAAGAAGGATATTAAATATTGAGAAAATAATACAAGCTTCCCTCAGACTGTTCTGAATTCTGTGATTTTTCTTTTTTCTGATGAATGGGAGCTGCAGTCATGACTAATTGAACCCTCCATGCCTATTTAACACATAAATTCCAGTCCCATGGTTTGACCAGCAAGCCGAGGCATATTAGTGTAGATGGACATGCACGCACACAGTCACCCTCTGACTGCTCCACACAGATGTTTGGATTAAGGCAGAACACTCACCATCAATATTCCTTCCGTAGCTTCAGCACAGCTGCAGTTTCAGTGTGTGGGAATGTGTAGAGAGGTGTGAGAACACAATCCAGTGTTGTTTTTTTTTCTTCCATCAAACCCTAAAAACTTGAGTTGCGTATAACTCAAGATATTATACAACTACAGTTCTGTTTATCTTCTGGCTATCGCTTCACCTTTCTCTTCAGTCTCTGAATGAGTAATGAATCCTGCGGGCTCCTCTTATTTCACATCCTTTTGACATTCTGCTCGTCCTTGTCTCTGTTCTCAGCTTGCCTTTAGTCCTTGTCCTCCGTTTCTTGAGCAAAAAGCTTTTCCCCACCCTCTCCACTCTCTCGCGCTCACAGATGTGACTGCATAGTCTGCCGGTCTTCTTGCCCCTGCCTCTTGTTCTTGCTCTCTCTCTCTGATCTTGCACCGCCCCTTTGCAGAAATGCAAAAATGTGACAGGAAGTGAGCCGACCACCACCACTGAGCCTCACACAGTCAGCCCGTTGCTGTCACGTAGATCTCCTCAGTACTTTAAAGAGACGACTCAAACCTTAAACTGCATCTCTGAGGTTTTGCATGCAGAAAGCCACAACTTATTTTTACTTAGCATTTCAGTGTAACAACCGAGAATTTTTTTTCTGAATATGTGTTTATTAACACCAAGAGTTTTGTGAAGCAATAATTTAAAAAAAAGCCATTAGTAAGGAAATACACTGCAAGTAAGGTCAGCTGACTATCTGCGTATTAAGTGAGTTGCAATAGATAACGCTATCCTGTAAAATGGTCTTGGGTACCGTGGTGCACAGCCAATATTTTAATATTGTTATAACTTTAATCCTATAAAAATGGGGCTCAAATGTGTAAATGTTGTTGTGGATATGTTCCCATCTAAGTGCAAATACCTAATGAAACAGAAAGGGGACTTTAGTTCTTACACATCTTCTGCTGCACCTCTAACTTTTCTCTCACCCCTTCCTCTCTCTGTCAGCAACTCTTTAGCCTTTGGTTATACTTTTCTTCTGTCAGTCTTCTTGACTATCTTTCTTTCTGTCCCTCTCATTTTATAATATGTATCAACCTATCAGTGATACAGCACTGCCCCTGATACAAAAGGTCGTTGGCAAAGGTGGAAACCGTCAATCACTTCACGACTCGACTCAGTTACGATTCAGAGGGTCACAAGTTGATTATTAAACGATTCTCAATGCATTGTGATGCATTTCAATTTTTCTATACAAAGTGTGCCAAAACATCAGTTTTTAAAAAAGTGGTGTGGTTTCATTTCTTTTTTCACTTGCAGCTGCTTTGATTTCTTTACCTGGTCAAGACTGTAAACATGGCGCACCTCAAGTAGTAGCACCAAACTCAAAATGGAAATGCTTTGAAAATTGCACTGAAACAATTATAAACTTTCCTGTATTGATGCAGAATCACTCAACATAGCAGCGTGGTGCATCATAGGTTTGGCTATTTTCCGTACCCCAAGTTGTGAGTAGAGTGTGACTTTACACCTCGGTCTACACGTCTCTAAGAGTCACGCCTTTCCGATTTTAACAAATCATGCATCTCACTCTGTGCTTATTATCCTGTTTGTACCTACTAATTCCTGAGGCCGGAACTGTTTCCTGTCTTTATCAGCATCATAATAAAATTGTGGTTCTAGTTGTGCTCGTTGGCCTGTCATTGTGAAACTGTGGTTCACTAACCAGAAATTGAACATATGAGATCTTGCACTTTTGCACAGAAAGAACAAAGCAATGCTCTGTGCAGTTACTGTAGATCTCAAAGAAATGTTTGTCTCTTTCTGTCAGTTAAAACAATGTGTCCTAAACATATTTATAATTTGGTGGATTTTATGCGGTACTTTTTACAATTTAATAAGTGAAGATAATTCAAATCGAATGTCTCCTACGATGGCCCCTCGTCTAACTTTTTGAAATATATGGAAATAAATCTCCACTCTTTCTTTATTCCTCTGTAGCCTCACTGTGTGCTGTTGGCTTCGAAGGAGAACTCTGCTCCAGTCAAGCTGGGAGGCTTTGGAGTGGCGATACAGCTGGGAGAATCTGGCTTGGTAGCTGGAGGTGCGGTACTGCTGCATGCCTTCCCCACTATACATGTGCATACACACACTGAAATACTTTCGCAGTTAGGGATATATTATTACAAAATGGATACTCTTGGCCTTAATTGGCTGCAGATCTCTCTTCATAAGACATGTTTAGAGAACACCTCATAACTGTGGTAAGGGGAAGTATTTTAGATATGACTCTGTGGGGTTTTCCTCAAGCAGCTCCATTCTGTTCCCACAGTCCAAGACATATTCATTTTGAAATATGTATTAAAAAGACATTTAAGTTTGTCTTTGTCACTTGAATGTTTTCTCACAATTTTCTGACATTTTTATAGACTAAACAAATAACTGATTAATCCCTAAATGTCTGTTAGTTGTACCCCCACTCTTCAAATTTCCACCATGCTTCCATTTTTCATCAGCACACCAGTAAGTGATCACTCTTACAATTCTGTTCCTTGCTCTCTTCAGGTCGAGTTGGTACTCCTCACTTCATGGCCCCAGAGGTAGTCAAGAGGGAGCCCTACGGCAAACCAGTGGACGTGTGGGGATGTGGAGTCATCCTCTTCATCCTCCTGTCTGGCTGCCTCCCTTTCTATGGCACCAAGGAGCGTTTGTTTGAGGCCATCATTAAGGGGAAATACAAGGTATGTGCTGATCCACAAAACACTCAGCCCTTGTCTGTAGGTGTACACGCAGAACACATTCAGTGCTGCACCAGAGCTGTGCCCTTTAGCTGCAGCAAAGCACAATAGTAAGCTCCTCTTTGTCACTGTGCTGCAATGTGCGTCAAGGTTGAGCTCCTGGGTAACGAAACTGAACAGTGTGTGCTACATCGTTTCACAATCACCAGAGTGTGGTGTTAAGTGTTAATGCGTTATTTATTCATTTTCCACATTTCATCTAAATTATTTTAACAGTACTAACAACGACTGACCAGCAATGACTGAGAGAGAATGAAAGAAAATTACAATTTAACAGTAAGACAGTAAGAGACTAGTATTTAATATTTTTTTACAAATATATTTTTTAACAGAACAATGACAAAGGTGACATCTGGGGCTCTGAACAGGGATTTATTTTGGATAAAACAGAGGTGATGAGTTAGTTTAAACTGTGACATTTGACACGGTGACATTTGCAAATAGCTGAGAAGCAGATATGACTAAAAACCAAACTAACGAAATCGCGTCATTTTTTTTTTTTTTTTTTGCTGTCCCCCTTACAGTCAGACAAGTTTGATACAGCGCTAATCAATTAATGTTTTTTCTGAGCTATATTTACCGTTACCTCACCATTCCTCATGCGATTTTTAATGCTGCAGTTGGTAGGATTTAGAAGAAAGTGGACTTGAAAATTAGAGCAAGTGCAACTTCCAGCCCCCTTCCCCTCTCTTTGGTGCGCACCAGCTCATCTCCAACGCCCCTCCCTGTAGGGTCTCTCAATCTTATTCTTTTTTTTAACAAAAATTTCTTCAGCGCTGTTCTTCTGCTTACTTATCTTTCATGTCAGCAGTCGTTTTCTCATTGCTTGGCCACTCAGTTGTAAATCCACCATTACGCCCACTCTGAGTTAGCTCATGTGTGGTGGAGCGGAACCTGTGCAGTAGAAGTGATTGAAGTTCCTTCAGATACTCTACTCTGATTGTTTTAATTTGGCCTTAGAGGCAGCAGGTAGAGCCTGGGGGCCCTTTATTCACAAATTATCTGGCTTATGTACTGCTGTCAGGACATAGTGACCTTTTTAGCATTTTGACCTACTTCTGCTTCAAGCGAGTGGAGTGCATTATGGGCAATTGTTACTCGCTTCTCACGTTTACAAAAGCCACCGAAAGGTGATGATTTAGCTGATAGCATAAGCAAAGCATACTGAGATAAAGGTCTGTGCATTTTTTTTTCACCAGGAATAAGAATTTCCTGACTGCTGTACTGATCTGTGGCAGATGCAGTCACTGCAGGCAGCTTGATGTATGTGTTATGATTCCGTTTCATTTTCCATTACAGCCTTCATCACTTCATCACCTGTTGACAACAGCCACAGTGATCTTTGTAGTCAGTGTTCAATGCGCTTCTGAAAGTGTCTGTTTGTCCCTGTGCGATGTGTGTTTCTGTGCATGTGTGTGCTTGTCCAGATGAACCCGCGCCAGTGGGCCCACATCTCAGAGAGCGCCAAGGATCT
Organism: Scortum barcoo; assembly: GCA_023238725.1. NCBI lineage: Eukaryota > Metazoa > Chordata > Actinopteri > Centrarchiformes > Terapontidae > Scortum > Scortum barcoo. Next base: position 3,812,928 of record CM041541.1, read on the forward strand.
GGTGAGGCGCATGCTGATGCTGGACCCTGCTGAGAGAATCACAGTCTATGAGGCCCTCAACCACCCCTGGCTGAAGGCAAGATCACACACACACACAAACACAACTGCTAGGAATAAATTCACTACAGGTTAGGAATTATACTTATAAATGGAAAATTTTCACAGTTTATTGTCCTAGAACTTCTTTTGTGATCATGTATAACATTAAAAGACCAAGAAACAGAAACTTTTAGTGTAATGTGGATATTTGGTGTTTGGTTAACATTCGAACTACCAAGACGGTCATTTAGACTGTTTTGAAATTTTGCAATGTAATCACTTTGTTGAAATTAAACCCATGTAACTATAGGACCCTGACTTTTCCTAAATGTGTGTATATTTTATTCTAACATTAGTTATTTTCTTAAAATTACAAAACACAAAAGATAACTCTTTTGAACTCCCATAACAGTCATATTGACCCATACCTTATTATGACCTTATATGACATTATGGACAGTGTAGAATTTCAGTGTTTGATACTTTTCCCTCTCTTTTTTCCCTCTCTTTCACTGGTTGCCTAGCATTTTTTTTTCTAGTTGATTTGAAGACAGTAAAGACTAGAGTAGAGTAGTAGAGTAGACACTGGCTGATACTGGCTCTGACAGCGATTCAGAGCGATAATAACTCCCCCTTGTAAAAGAAGCTGACTGGACACCTCCAATTCTGCATCTGCTGTCATTCCATCTGCTAATTGTTTATGTTGTTGATTGTTGTTGTTGATGTTTATTATTACCTATCCTAACATCATATATAATTTATTCTTAGATTTTATATCGATTATTGAAATTATATGCAAATAATGTATGAAGTGGTCAAAATGACTGCTGCTATGGTAATTCTAGTAGTTATAGAATTCCGGTAGTTGGAGTGTTAAAATAAAAAAAATCTTTGTCATCTCAAAGTCACCTTTAAACCGCTTGGCCTACTGATGCTGACTCAAGAACATTTCCTTCTGCTTCAAACCACAACTCTCACATCCGCTCTGTAACTGCACTTATGGTGTTCATGGTTTGTACTTGTTGCTATATGGATATGCTTATGTGGATATCCTTGTGTGTGTGTGTGTGTGTGTGTGTGCATGTGTGTGTGCAGGAGAGGGACAGGTATGCCTACAAGATCCACCTGCCTGAGACAGTGGAGCAGCTGCGGAAGTTCAACGCCAGGAGGAAGCTGAAGGTCAGCACCGTGCTGATGATAAAACCAAAAATTTACTGTCAATACCATTCAACCAAGAAACAAGAGGAAGTGTCACATCCTTCACAGTGTGCAGCTGCTTCTGACGACTGACCCAAATTCATTTCTTGTTGTTTATCAAGATTCTAACCAGGCCTGTCCTCTAAAGGCCTCACGTACAAATACATAGACATATGCCCCTTTTCCACTAGTACCTACTACGGCTCGGACTCGACTCGGACTTTCGGTTTGTACGCGTTTCCATTACCTGTTAGTACCTTGTACCAGGTACTTTCTTTGTAATACCTACTCGGCCGGGGTTCCAAGCGAAGCTGAGTCGAGCCGAAAATGTGACGTCGGCAGACGGCAGGCCACTGATTGGCCAGGGCCTGACGTCACTAGATGCGTCGGGAGAGCGACTCGTTCATAAGAGTCAACCAGCGCCATTTTTAAAACGCAATAACAACAACGAACACGATCAGAGATCGCTGCACAGAAATCAACCCCACGGAGCAACGACGAGGTGCAGACATTTCTTTGTCTGGTGGCCTCCATTGCTCCGCTCCGTAGTCGTTTCGTGTTTGTGTCGCATAACAAATGACGTCGCTGGAGTTTCGGCCGCGTTGCACACACGCGACCCCACCCACGCTGAGGTGGTACTCTATTGTAATGGAAAACGACCGAAACTGAGTCGAGTCGAGCCGAGCTGAGTAGGTACTAGTGGAAAAGGGCAAATATATACACACCTAAACATGGGGCTCTGTGGAGGCTTTCTGTAATGTGTGCGTGCGTGTGTGTCATCCCTACTCACAGGGTGCAGTGCTGGCTGCAGTTTCCAGCCACAAGTTTAATTCCTACTATGGTGACCCCCCAGAGGAGCTCCATGACTTCTCAGATGACCCCACTTCCTCAGGTAAGTCAAACAACAGAAGGGTATCCTGCTTTAGGTGGGGTTAGTGTTTGCCAAATGTATTTCTAACAGAGAACTTTAATTACTATTTTGTATATGTAACCTAAGGGATAATAATATGGCGTCACTTGGATTCTAATGCTCTTATGGTAATGTCGTACTTATCGACTTAAAGATTTAGTTGTCCCTATTAATAATACCCATGTGTGTCATATGAGGTCAAAGATGAAAAATACTAACACATCTGAACCAGCGAACACGTTCACTTTCTTGCTCGGTTTCTCTCCTTGTGGTTTCTATTCTAGAGTCTCAATGTGATCTCCAGCTGTCTGTGTTACAACTTCCTCTGTTTGGATAAAGACAGATGTTGCCCAACAAGCCTCACTTCCCTGTCTCAGCGCAGACTTTCACTTCCTTTTGATAAGAGAGGCTGCAGGCTCTATCTCCCTGTAGTTATCAAAACACACAAACTGCCCGTGTCGCTGTCATAAACAGTAGAAAATGAGTGGCGTCTTATATAATCATCTACTGAATCCGTGCAGTGAGCTGAACCCTTCACATTTTCTGCACAGGTTTCTACGCAGCCCCTGCAGCCAGATAGACTTACACCATTACCTGTTTCTGCTGAGGCTGGCAGTCTGTTGCAGTCATGCTTCCTGGCGGCTGGTTTATTTTTGCCAGTGCAGACCTCCAGACATGTTGGCGGTCATACACTTGTGTACTATAGTAGACGCTTGCAGCAGCTTGGCAGATTATTCATACACTTGGCTGCTTTTGCTGGTTTTCTCTCTCTCTGTTGCTGCTCTTTTCTTCTATTTCCCCCCTGCCTCCCCTTCCTCTCTACCTGCCCTCGTACTTCCCCGCCCTGCCGGCTCTCTGACCCTTTGTTGTCGGACTGTTTTTTTTCTCTTTGTGAGGTGTGAAACTCCACAGCTGCTGTAAACCTGCTCTAATCTGAGCCTCTCTTTCTTTGTTGTTTATTTTTCTTCCGCTGTGCTGTCTCTAGGACTGCTAGCCGCTGAAAGTACGTATCCCCCTCCCCATCCATAGATCGTGATGTGTGATACCATCATGACATCATCATCATCATCATCATCATCATGTGCATTTTTTTCTCTTAGTGTTGGATGATGTGTGTCCTAATCCTTCAAAATGGCTTTCTCTGTGTCTCCCTCTGTCTTCTCTCCATTCTCCCTTTTAAGAAAACCCATTTTTGTGTCAGTGTGCTTTTAGTTAAAATGCTACATCTTGGCCTGTAAAGATGATTTCCTGTTTACATGCATCTTCACTGTTCCATTCTTAGGATGAGATGCTCGGGTCTCTCTGGTGTTATACTCATTTTATTGTATCACTTTAACGTGTTAAAAGCTGTTTGTCTGAAAGAGGGGTGTTAATGATGAAGTGATGATAGAACAGCACATTTTTACTACTCCTCAACACTTGTAGGCTGTATTTTGTTAGGCTTTGGCTTTAAGCGCCTGAATGTTTAGTCCAATCAGTTGTGCAGAAATGTTGTTAAAAGTGCTGTATGTAACATTTTATATGAATTAAGCGTTTTTTAATTTGTTTTTCTACGTGAACAGATTGTAACAAACTTAAAAAAATTTGACTTTTTGAGTCTTTCCTCTTTTCGGCTTCACAACAATGCTGTGCAACACCTTTAAATCTTAGGCAGTGCCTTTAAATAATACAAGATTGTTTTCTGTCATTAATTTCCTTGAGGAGTAGCATACTTAATAGCATAATTAACCTATTATTGATCTGTACATGGCTGAAAATCAATTACAAGACGAGTCTAAAATTTGTATCCCTAACTGGAGTAGTATGATGCATGTAAACAGACCTATAACAAGGTTATAGTTATTAACAGCCAAAATAGCACATTTGCTCCTCTGCTATATCTCTGTCATGCCTCACAGTAAAATCTGAATCAAAGTCTCATTTGTTCTTTTCCCAAAGCCCACTATTAGCCCAGCATTATACATGTTTGTAATTGGAATTATTTTCTGCATAACCATATTTCATCTGTTATTCCAGGGCTTCTTTTGAGAGCCTCTTCTAAGCCAGTGCCCGTTGTCTTATTCAAGATGTTAAAAATTGAGTCTGTGCAGGATTAAAAAGTTTCAAGGATGCAGTAATCCATAGTTTATTGAATTATTTGTAAGAGATAGCGGTCATTCCCCAGTTTGGCTGCCTAGGCCTCGGAAAAGTCAGACCATAGTCGTGTAAAATCACCCTTCCCACCACCAATAACTGTGGTAATTTAAATATCGACTTAAATATGGCCTCAAATGTATCAAAGAGTGAAAGCTCTAAAGTAAACTCTCTTGTCAGGGAGAAGAAACTGTATTATGACCGCACTGCACTGTTATCAGTCATCTAAATGTGTCTCTTTATTACTTTGTAGGCTACACATAGTTTTGAACTTTTACTCTTTAAATTTCATGTTACTAGTACATTAGTACATTATGTCAGTACGTTTAATTTGTAGAAAGGCTTCACTTTTGGCTTTTTAAATGCACTTTTTATTAAACAGTATATCAGATTTCTCTTTTCGTTTTCCTCTGCATACTTTTGCATTTTACATTTTTTACATAGCCGTATAACATTTTTCTTGGGTGTACTTCCTCCTAACATTCACACTGTGACTTTCTGAAGTGACTTTCTCCTGATCTTGTATTGATGCCATGTACCGCTGTTTCTCTGGTTTTGCTGCATGTGTGGGCGATGCAGCAGGTACTTGGGGGTTAAATAGTTCTGAGTGTTTCATGTTTTCTGTTGTGACTTCTTTTGTTTGTGGGGGGGCTTTTTTTGGGTGTGTTTTTTTTTTTTTTTGCATTTCTCTCTTTTTGTTCTGCCTGTTTGTGGATGTGTAGCAGGTTATGTGTTTGTCGATCAATCCGTCTGTCGTGTTAAGTGTTTGCATTTTGTGTTGTGTTGAATGTCTGCAGGGACTGCTTGGTGTACTTGTGAGTGTGTCTGTGTGCTGGTGATTCAGTCTCTATGTGAGTGTATAACTTCTACACATGTGCGTGTGTGTGTGCACAGGGGCAGTATCACAGGTTTTGGACAGTCTAGAGGAGATTCATGCGTTGACAGACTGCAGTGAGAAAGACATGGACTTCCTCCACAGTGTCTTCCAGGATCAGCACCTCCACACCCTGTTAGATGTGAGTAAACCACAATACTGGAAACACTTCCTCTGTAATACCAAAAGTGCCCAGTAGGTGTCATGACAAGTCAAGAGTCAGCTACATACAGTGTCCAATATGTGCCATGTATGCAATATCCTAGACACTTTTACATTCAAAATGTTCACTTTGAGCTGTTCCACAGGGACTTAATTATGTGTAACTAATTGTATCTCATTTCAGCTTTATGACAAAATAAATACCAGGTCGTCCCCTCAGATCAGAAATCCTCCAAGTGATGGAGTGCAGAGAGCCAAAGAGGTGAGGAAGTCACTGCTCATCTTCTCTAAATAAAAACATTTTAAGACCTCCTTCGAGCTGCTTTTAAACCACTAGTCTGATGAGAAATAGTCCTTAACAATGGGTGATGCTTACTCCTGAAGCTTTCTGGGTAAGTAAATAATAATTGGACTCTGAGTTGTGATGTATTTGTACCTATCAGTGTTATTTATATTAATAGTTCTTCGTTTTCTTCACCAGGTACTGGAAACCATCTCATGTTACCCAGAGAACATGGAGGTCAAGGAGCTCAGGAGGATCCTCACACAGCCACACTTCATGGTGGGATGTTACAGAAACAGACACACACATTGTTTGGAAAGATTCAGCTTTTATTGGTCCACTCATGTAGAGCATATTTGCTTATTGGTGTGCGCAACTTAATGTGTCAGAAGCAGAGTTCTTTTGACAATCCACATAACTCCCTTGGCTGCAAAGCTGCTTAGCACCTGAGCTTGGCGAGCCCTCAAGCAGGGATAGACACATGCAGAGGAAGCAGAAGGGAGACAGAAGCTTTAGCGCTGAAGAGGAAAATGTGCCGAGGGGCTTCAGGGTGGATATACAGCTTTACATTTTTGTGGCAGCCACCATCTTTGCCAGATAGAGGCTGAAACAAACCAGAGACAAGAAGGACAAACTGGAAACTGAAAGGTGAGGCAGAAGAAATCAGTGGTGGATTGCACTCATTTCAAAGGTAAAACATTGTTGAAGTGTGCAGTTGCCATACCTGAAGGAATACAGCTTGTTTTGTGCCATTACAAAAATATGATTGCAAATATTTTATTTCAGCGAGTGGATGAGAAGACTTTGCTGTATTTTAGCTGTTTTGTTTGTGTATTTGCACAGCAGGTAAATGTAAGATGATCCAGATATTTATTTAGCTCAGACTGTAGCACAAGGTGTTTCTGAGGCGTTCCCCTGTGCTGATCCAGTCTGTGTCACTTACTGGAGCTGTCACTTTGTAGCTTTAGTTCAATCCAATTAACCCGTGTTGCTCTTTGACCTGACCGACTGGGTGTTTCATGCTGCCGTACACATTTAACAGTGCTGCTAGCAGAGGGGGTGTGAAGGGCTTTTTGCAGCGTGTGGGAGGAAACATGTCTCACTTACCAATCCTTTCACTTTTTAAACCTTTTCCTGTGTAGCACTCATTAATGAGGAGATGATCCGAGGCCGTTCTTTGTTCCTTTTAATTATAACAGTCATTCTTTTGGTATTCATTGTCAAACGCTTTCACAGTCCACTGTGGATGCCTTTGTATACATCCTTTTTTCTCCTCTTCTTCTTAGCCACACTAATGTTCACCATAAGTCAAAAGCCTTTAGTGCCAGCTGTTTCAACTCCCCATGACTATCACACATACGCAGTGAACACGTTGTCGCTCTGATGAGCAGATGTGCTCATTTGGCAAACACAGATAGTAGACGTGTTTGTAAAACCACACTGTGTCAGTAACATGGTTAGTGCCCAAAGAGGATTAGTGTAAGCCACACTCTTCCTAATGTTGGAGCTATCCACTCACATACTTAGGTTGTATGTATTAGTTTTATTCATTAGGCCAACTTGGTATGCCAGTCAAGTCTGACTCTTTCTCAACATTAAGGCCACCCACAACAATTGTTTATTTAACTTGTGGCCAAAAACATTGTTCTGTGTATACAGCATTGCATTAATACTTGAGTATTCGAGGTTCACTAACTCCTGGGTATGCAGTTGGATGCATGAGCCTTAATGTTCATTACTGTATACGCTCCAGGCTCTGCTGCAGACCCACGATGTAGTGGCCCACGAGGTCTACAGTGACGAGGCGCTGAGGGTGACACCGCCACCCACTTCACCTTACCTGAACGGAGACTCCCCAGACAGCACCAACGGAGACATGGACCTTGAGAACGTCACCAGGGTCCGCCTGGTCCAGTTTCAGAAGAACACTGATGAGCCCATGGTGTGTAGATGGACATAAAGATATGTACACATTCAGATGTTTACAGTGAATTTCAGATATGGATAAATTTAGATATTCTTTTTGTCTTTTTATGTTTATAACCAGTTCACCTCTGGATACATGTTCCTTGACATATATTAACTAATCAAAAGATTACTGATAAATCAAGATCCAGAACACAGCATGAGCATTTGTTAAAATCTGTTCATTAAAATCTGTTCGTCCTCTCTCTGTCTCTTCCAGGGCATCACTCTGAAAATGAACGACCTCAACCACTGCATTGTGGCCCGAATCATGCATGGTGGGATGATTCATAGACAAGGTATGCATCCATATGAAACACTACATACAGCCTTACACCACACAGATCTCACAGATGTTATAAAGTAGGTGGGGAGATAAGACGAGTACAAATATGGATTTGGAATATTTGGAATATTTGTATGGTTTTTTTTTTTTTGTTTTTTTTTACTGGACTAAATTCTCACTGACTTTTCCCCCCTGGCCTCTGCTTTGTTTAGCGCTGATGTTTCAACGCCCCAGAACCTCATTTGTAGCCCTTATTAATTCATTATTTCTCCGCTTCAGGGACTCTGCATGTAGGAGATGAGATCCGAGAGATTAATGGCATCAGCGTCGCTAATCAGACGGTGGAACAGCTCCAAAAGATGCTGGTAAGTCACACAAAGCAGACTTTCCATCATTTGGACTGTGCAGGAGCTTTTCTGTTAGTGTTCCTCTCTTTTTGTTTTATATTAAGATGTGGATTTTCTTGCTCTTTTTGTTTGTTGTTTCCTTTAAAAACTCATATGTAACAAGTATTTCCTTCCCTGTCCGCACAGAGGGAGATGAGGGGTAGCATCACCTTTAAGATTGTACCCAGTTACCGGTCCCAGTCCATGTCTTGTGAGGTAGGGGATCAAAAAACACACACACTGGAATAACCCTTTGCCTATTTTATGGGAGAAAAAAAACCCCAATCCATTTTGTATTTTGTGTTGCAGAAAGAGTCACCAGATTTGTCCCGACAGTCGCCTGCAAATGGTCATGCTAGTGTGACAAGCTCCATCCTGGTATGCTTCTGCTTCTCATTTTCACTCTCACACCCTCTTTCTTAGAAATAGCAGCAGGGTAGCTAAATGAAAGAAAACACATTAAATACGATGTTTTTGTTTTAATTTTTATTTCATGATTCAGTTTTAACACAGTGACAGCATAAAAAAGTTGGTCACTCATGGGGAAAGCTAGTGTGCAATGGCAAATAAGGTTCACACCATCAAAGCAAAAATAAAAGCACACCATCTTTAGAAGATGTTGCCTGTTTTTTGTTTTCATGAGTGGATGGTCCTGTGAAACAAATACTTAAACAACAACTTGTGCCATCCTAACTAGGACCTGCCATCGACGATCCAGCCCAAAGGCCGTCAGGTGAGATTTCCTAATTCTTTCCACCACGACGGCACTGTCACTTTTACTGTGTGCTTCTCCCATTGCCTTACATTCCGCTACTGACACGACAGACTAATACTCAACAACAAGTCTAAATGCGCAACAAGTCTAAATGCATGCATGTACAAATGTGTACGTTCTTACAAGCACTCGTGTGTTCTTCCGTTCCATCTATTTGTTTACATCGAGCACTGCTCTCCAATGTCAGGCCTTAGCTCGAGTCTGCTCTGGCCTCCTTTGAACATTGGAAAGGATTCCTACACAGCTGTAAGAAATGAGCGGATGTCAGAGATAAACAGTTTCCTGGCCAGGACAGTGTAATGTGGCCTTGTTGAAAAATCGAGAATGGAAAATGTTAGGAACCCTGATTTGTCACAACTACCTCTTACATGTGTTACTCATTTGTTGATTTCAGCCATTTTTGTTTATCATGTTCCAAGATCACACATGCATAAAATGCAGTACAAACATTGTATATTAGAATCAGCATCCAAGTGTGGGTCCCTCATCACACCTTCTTTGCTTATACCCCCCAACGTTTTCTACTGCATGATATGTGTGTAAGTGTGTGTGTGATGCTCTCAACCCCATAGATCTCCAGATCTGCTATCAAGGACAAATTGTCCATTAAGGTAAGATGTCTCTAAGTGGACCATTTGTAGAAGTAGATCCCAAATCCTCCCACCCCCATTGCAAAGTTCGGTTCCTCATCATAGTGGTGTCTAGATCCCATGCTAGCTATCAAGGCTTAGTCTTCATACCTGGTTCGTCAGTGGACATAAAAGGCAAAAAAACGTGGTTGTGTGTGCATAAGCTGCCAGTGAAATGGATACAGCCACAGGTGAAGCGCTTTGTTCAGTCATTTTTGTCCTGCTGCTCATTTATCTAAATGTCTGTGCACTCTCTTGCTTCAGCTTATACGCTTGTAATTATCCCTCTGCTGTCTTTTTAACTTTAATGGCAAGTGTGAGTGCCACATTTCTAACTACCTCACAATTTAGCAGTCCGTCTCCTTTCATATGGGCAGTTCTTTGCCGTATATTCTCCTATGATCGTAACGTTGTCCTTTGCCACTGTGTCAGTGCCTAACAGATGTGTGTTTTTGTCTTACTGTCCTGTCCTTACAGATTTATGTACGTGCTCAGTTTGAGTATGACCCGGCAAAAGACGACCTCATCCCCTGTAAGGAGGCGGGCATTCGCTTCCGGGTCGGTGACATCATTCAGATCATCTCCAAGGACGACCACAACTGGTGGCAGGGAAAGCTGGAGAACACTAAGAACGGCACAGCAGGCCTCATCCCCTCACCTGAGCTACAGGAGTGGTGAATATAACACCTGACTAACAACAGAGCTTACAATATATATCTGGCCACATTCACACTACTTTTCCAGTTTATTTAGTACACCTAGCTAAAACGAAAGCAGTATAATATAACATCCCTGCAAACAGTTTTTTTTAATAATGTTCAGTTCTTGTGATGGATTTATTTATTTATTGAGAATCAGACCTCCACTAAATGTTAAAAACACCCGTTTAACGGAGTATAATTCAACAGCAACACAAACTGCAGCTTCCAAAATAACCAGTTCAATAAAAACCTCTCTAATTTTTCAACAAAACATGAACATTATAACCTTCATGAAGATAAAACTTTTTGCAGGGCTGTATCAGAATGGGTTAGTTTTGGCCAAGTGTACCTAACTGGCTGCTTAGGGTAGTTTGGAAATCTGTTAGTTATGAGTATTTGGGAAAAAATTTGAGATTTTAACAGTACAGTAATAATGTCATAAGGTGGTGTCATTATTTCACAGCAAGGTTTGTGGCTGAAGCAAGCCTTTACTGCACCTCGTAAGATTTTTACACAGCATTGTAAAGCCACAATGATGCCAAGAGTGCAACCTGGTACCTCTCTCACATGTGACAGACATGTTACCAATATACGCCAGGAGTTCAGGAACAGCTCCACTACAACTTTCAGCCAACTCATCATGTCAGTGCACCTAAACAACCCTGGTGTGTACTTGTGTTAGTGCCATAATGCTGCTCATTGTGTGAGTGCATTCATAGAGAGAAAAGAACATTAAAAACAGTATTTGCTGTCTGTGTATGCACAGCCTTCAAGTCTTAAGCGTTGATAACAATCACAGACAGGGTCGTGTTCCTTTCAGGCGTGTGGCATGTATAGCGATGGAGAAGACCAAACAGGAGCAGCAGGCCAGTTGTACCTGGTTTGGCAAGAAGAAGAAACAATACAAAGACAAGTACCTGGCCAAGCACAATGCAGGTAAGCCAACAAAGCTACGCTAACCCACTGCAAGTATTTCATTTAATTGTTCTCTGCAAAACAGTGCAGATCAAATAAAAGATCAAGTACTCCATCTGGCTGTTTAGGTGACCTTAATTAAGTGTTAAGAAATCCTCTCAAATTACACAGACGAGTTGAACTGCTACTGAACATGGCACAATGAAATTTTTGTCAAGAACTAGTTATGTTTCATACATCCCATTATTGGATTAGTCCACCTACTAGTAATTCTGTAAGAGTATTATACCATTTAAAAATGTAATGTTTTTAATTGTTGCTCTGTTTGTAATTTCCAATATGTGTAACCGCTGCACGCCTGTTGCGTTTTCCCTCTGACAGACCCCTCCTACTGCTGTCTCGATTTCCAGTAACTAACAGTGTTGCGATTAACAGCTTTTGATGTTTGCAGTTTTTGTTCTGGTGGATTTTTTTTGTTCAATTTGTCTTCTTTTATTGTGTCTTTTTTATTAACCCTTCCGCTTGCACCCTTTGTCCATATTTCATGCTGTCTCTTACCCAATGACATGGCTGCATGTAAGTAACTCCAGACAGCTGGTGCCCAGCATCTGTGTTTTTCTGTTTTCCTTCCTCCTCTTTCTGCCTTTTATACCCTCCTTTTTCTGCCCTCTTCCTTATGTCTCCTTGACTTTTGAATGATGGCTGCTTTGTTATTAGCAATGTAATGAAAACTGAGAAGATGCTAGTTAGCTTAAATGTGTTTTTTTTTTCTATCTGCCCAATGTCAGCGTAAATAAACCAGTTTTAATGCTTTCTCAAGGTAACCGACCTTCATCAGGTGTGCATGGTACTTGTTTGAACTAGCAGTTGGTGTACATTATGGCATCATTTGAATAACTCGGCTCTAAATATTAAAAAGGCGCTCTGATTAAGGATTCCAAGCTTCATTTCAGCCACAGGGACAAAACTGAAATGACATTTGCATTGCTTGTGGAGTATATACTCTCAGTTGCCCGTTAAGAAGCTCCACCGAGCGAAAACTAATGAAATCTGATACAACAGCCCTTTATAAATTTATATATAATAATGTTCAATTTTTGTTTTAACAGTCTTTCGAGAGGCAGTTATTCAACTTAATGGTTATTTTGGTGTTAGCTTGTGGTGCTTTTGAATTGTACTCCATTACACTGGAGAGGTATTTCTAATTTTTCCTCTAACATGTTTATACCATTGAGTGGAAAAACAGCTCTCAGTATAATCCACTACAAACTACAGCCTTCAAATGAACCAATAAGTTGAACAAAAACTAATAAACTGGTGACTGAGTGTATATTAACCACTTGCCTTTCCTACAGTCATTAACACCATTTTTACATAAAACACAAATTTTCTTTTAAATAGTGAGCTTACTGTATACTGTTAAACTTTTGATTTGCATTTAGTCCTTGAATGTTACGATCCACCATGTTAGCCCTGTGATGCTGGAGCTGTCCTAACCTCATGTTTCTCCTCTGGTCTGCAGTGTTTGACCAACTAGATCTGGTGACATACGAGGAAGTGGTCAAACTGCCATCATTCAAGAGGAAAACACTGGTTCTGCTTGGTAAGTAAACAATAAAAGTGTTTATTCGTGGAGGGCAAGAAGAGACTTTGGTGGCTTCATTTGAACCAGATTGAGCTCACTATAATCTTACTTTTATTTGCTAAAAGATGATCGACTATTTTTGTGGCGTTTAGTTGGATGAGTTGAAAACTTAAAGATCCTTCTTCAGGCATTTAAGCATTAAAGAGAGGAGTATTTTTGCTTGAATGTCCAGAGGCTGGTACAGTTCATGTGATTAAAATGTCTGTCTGAGGGTAGTCTTTGGTGCTGGATGTGAATGGCCTCCTTGATCTCTCTCCTCCCGTTCACAAACACTAGTAACTAAGACTTGGGATGGCAGTTGAATGAAGCTATTAGTGGAGCCGTGCAGTGTGGTCAAAATATCATTTATTAACCAGTGCAGGATGTCAGATGAAGTAGAGGTAGATGTCTGTTGTGTGTGTGTGTTATCTACAGTGGGGGGAGACAGCCTGTTACCTTAGTTTGCTTGTACAAATTCCTCTTGTACATTTAAAAAAAGAAAAAAAAAGAAAAACACAACTCCAGCAGTCCTGGATTATATGATCCAAGTTAAATTTGGTTCTCCAGCTCTAATCTCTTTCTAATAAACTTCACTGCTTCCTTTGTGGGGTTAAGTATATCGTGTTCTTTGAGCACTTTCAAGGCTCAAACTTTTGGGAAAATCTCCTTTATTATCTTGTGACTCTTATAGCTCCAACAGGGTCACTACCAGCTTGGCCTTGTATTGTTGTGAAGGATCCGACTTGCGTTCAATGCTGATCTCACTAAAAAGCACTTGAGCTTTTGTTTCATAAGTACCAACATTCATTAACAACAGTTACACTCACTTTGTTTCACCTTGTCCTCCAAAAGCATCAGGTCATGTCCAATAATTTTACTTCCTTTCACTTCAGAAATGGTATCTGCATGGTAACACATTCCAGGAGGGTAAACATAATGAAGTTAATTCATTTGAACATCTACACAAGAAACAGTGACAGAACATAAAAACAAAGTTATGAAAACCAGTGGGTCATCAAAGTACCTCAATTCAAGCTCATCAAGGTCTGAATCTTGCATAAGCATTACACGTCAACACGTTAAGAACAAAGTGGACATTTGACTTTTTGTAGCTAGGAGTAATGCCAAGAAGCTGAAATCAGATATCTGGCTGGAGAAACTGAGTTTAACAACAGGATACAGCACAAGGCTGAGCCAGCAGCGACCCTAAAAGACCGGAAAGAACAAATAGACAAATAAAGACAAATATTTCCTGCAACTTGTGTAAGAAGGTAAACCTGACAATTGCTGATATGCTAAAGTGTTGTGGACTACCAAAGAAACATAAAACAGGTACACCTCAGACTAGTCTCCAGCATTGGAAGGATCAATGATAGATTCTTTTCCAGTGCCTTTGGTGGGATGTATAGATCAACATATTAAGAACAGTAAGAATATCACAGTCCTTTCTGATATCAGCGTGCCATTTCCTATCATTTCCACAGAGAAAGCAGTAAAGGTTGTTAAATAGTGGCAGGTACAGGACCATGGCTGGAGAAATGAAGCCAACCTCAACTCAGATCTAATCATCCAGCTACTTGACATGTACTTGGACATGGTTTACAGATATTGTTCATTAAGACTCAGCCTGCTGTAGCTAGCTTGTACATGGAAGTTCATTTCTACTCTGCCTGACATCTGGTGCTCTGCATGACACCAAACTGCACCGCTCCATCCAACAAATACATCCACCCTCACAGCACGTTCATAGGTGAGCAGGAAAAGTGTGGTAAGCTGCCATTCCCAGACACTAGAGTTCATTTGAAGGCTGGCAGGAGCACAAAGACCTGTCAACAGAACGTACGCAGACCAATATCTCAGTGTATCTCCACCACAAACAACACAACGGAGCACCGGCAGAACATCTTATCAGAGAGGAGGGGGTGGCAGCGCATCCAGAGGGAAACTCTAAACCGAAGATATGAGATGTGGATGATGAGAAATCACGACTGAATCACAGGGGAAACATTCCTGGGCTAGGATGTTACACTGAATACTTGAAACAGAAAACATCAGCTATTAAAGTCATAGACCAGGAGTCAGGGAAAGGCTGGAGGAAGATAGAAACCATCCCCATCAGACACCAAAGACTGCCTTTGAACAGAGACAGGATTATATGACCACCTGTTTTGACATGATCGCGGCTAGGATGTTACACTGAATACTTGAAACAGAAAACATCAGCTATTAAAGTCATAGACCAGGAGTCAGGGGAAGGCTGGAGGAAGATAGAAACCATCCCCATCAGACACCAAAGACTGCCTTTGAACAGAGACAGGGTTATATGACCACCTGTTATGACATGATCGCGTGAAAATCGTAGACTTTCATATTGACAGGTTGCATTGAACATTAATAGACCACAAGTAAGACCACAAGCACCTTGTTTGTAAGTGTCAGTTACTGGATTTAATCATCTCTGCTGTCTTCTTTCATTTAGGTGCACATGGAGTCGGTAGGCGGCACATCAAGAACACACTCATTACCAAACATCCTGACCAGCGCTTCGCTTACCCCATTCCTCGTAAGGACACACACACACACACACACACACACACACAGACACACCTCTAACCACTCCAGAATCAGCTATTGAAGTGGTTTGAAGCTACCGTGGTCGTCACACTAGAAACCAAAGGGGCTCTACAGAAACCATAAGGGGCTCTACAGAAACCACAAATTAAACACACCATGTGTGTTTAATTTGTTACGTCTGTTGCACATACAAGTAAGATCAATTTTCACAAAAAGGTAAATTGTCAGTCACTCACACACACACACAGATTCAGTGTCAAGCCATCTTTCACAAAGTTTCATTTTCATGTCTGTGCCTCTCTCTACTCAGACACGACTCGGCCTCCGAAGAAGGACGAGGAGAACGGAAAGAACTACTACTTTGTGTCTCATGACCAGATGATGCAGGACATCAGCAACAATGACTACCTGGAGTACGGTAGCCACGAGGATGCCATGTATGGAACCAGACTGGAGACTATCAGGCAGATTCATGCACAGGGCATGATCTCAATCCTGGACGTTGAACCACAGGTAACACAAGGATTCATGGGTCTAAAAAGCCCTTTCAAACACTAACTCCACCCCCTGTTTGAATGCCCAATATTCTTTTTACTATTCTTTTGCTGACATTTGAAATATTTGCACACAGTTAATGAGGCCGTTTGGGCAAAAGTATTTAAAAAAAATGTCTCTCTCTCATCAGGCACTTAAGATCCTCAGGACAGCTGAGTTTGCTCCTTATGTTGTCTTCATCGCAGCTCCCACCATCACGCCCGGCATGACTGAGGTACAGTCACAAATACTGTCTCGCTTCCTCTCTCTTACTCAAGCTGGCTATTTAAGTTCATTTTTATTTGCATGTACTCACAAACTTAAGGTGCAGTCATGCTGGCGTTTAAGTAAGAATTCAGAGGCATTTCACCTAAATATAGAGATAATAGTAACACTTTCAATGCAGTGATTGCCTCATCAATTTATGACTTGTTAAATTCTAACGTTATTTGATATCACATAAATAGGACTCTGCTCTCTCTACCTGAAACAGGCTGTAATGTGTACAGCAGCGGTTTAAATAACCACACTCTGCTGAAAAGTGGTTAACATGACTAAAAGCAGAACAGCAGGGTTGCCAACAAAGTGAAAACAGCCTTCAGTTTGGTGTCTGTCGTCCTCTTTGCTTTGCTCAGTGTTTCTGTCACAGCACGTGCCCTGTACACTTTAAGCATGTTCGTATTTCCTTTGGCATGCCGATTTTCATTTGCTCAAGATTCCAAAGTGGTGCAGAAAACTGCCTGTAAGTACTGTGTAAATGTTGTGAGTTCATCTTGTTCAGACTGTAGAAAGGCGTGTGGCCTGCGTGTTTGTGTAGCTCTGGTAGTTGTCTAGCTTTGTCTGCGCTCATTCCCCTTGATATCCTCTAATCCCCCTAATAATCCTCTTAATTGTGTGTTTTCTCAGTGGTGCATCTCCATTTTTGATGCAACTTCATGTATGGTCATTTCCTCTGGCCCAACCCTACCTCTCTATTTCAGTTTTCCTCTCCCTCCTATACCCTGGACAAATTTGGGAAGATATATATTTAATAAAGAGGCTTCAGGTCTTCATTGGTGGTCTAAGTAGTATTAACAGATACATGTTTGTACTGAGTTCATTCAACATGTTAGAGTGCTGTATTTTTAGTACGAGGTCATAAGCTTGGTAAAGTTGACACATTTACAAAAACAGCTACAGAGGTGCCTGTGTGTGTGTGTTGACCTTTTACAGTAAAAAAAAAAAAAGTAGCACTATTTAAAATCAACCACATACAAATCTGCACTGCAGCTACTGGAGCCAACATTAAGGTTATACACCCAAAAACCAGAGCTCTTGCTAGTTTATCCAGGAACAGACTATGTTGGTTTTAAACAGCAAAAGAAATACACAGTCTAAGCTTAGTTTCAAGAAAAGGAAAACAATCTTTAGCTGACATAAATATTTGGAACCAAAAGCAGATCAGATAGCGTTTCAATTTTATATTTTGGCAAACTTATGAAATTAATTTTAATATTAGTAATAGAAAGTAATAAACTTTGACATTTATCTCTTCCAGTATTTGTATTTTGCAAATGATGTAAGTTCCAAATCACCATTTGAAAATTACTCTTCCAACATGACTTTAAAGTAAAAACTCAGCCCTGTTTCCAAATATGTAGAAGTGGACCACAGATGGAGCCTTGAAGCACTTCACAAGCAGTCACTGACCACCCTCTCTATTTTTCTCCCTCACCCCCTCAGGATGACTCTCTCCAGCGGCTGCAGAAGGAATCGGAGATGCTGCAGCGGACCTACGCTCACTACTTTGACCAGACCATCATCAACAACGAGATCGACGACACTATCCGGCTGCTGGAGGAGGCTGTGGACCTGGTGTCCACCACTTCTCAGTGGGTCCCCGTCTCCTGGGTCTACTGACATACACTCAACGGCAACTCGCCCACCAGCCTGAACGATCCATCTCTGATCCAGCACGGATGCTAAACTTTGGTCACATCCTCTTGAATCACGTCTCTCATCACAATCATACATTTCTGTAGATAAACTGTTGTTGAAAAGGAGGGAAATGAAGAAACTAATGACTTCTGACGCCTCACTACAGAGACTTCATCCTGCCCCCACCCCCTTTTTCTCAACAGCCTCAAAGGCACATTGTTGTGTACATATATACATATATATATAAATGATACAAAACTACGTGAATATGGTTCTGTCCTTACATAGTTGAAGGGGTGGGAGTGGAGGGGCAGTGTGGTAGATATTTTGTACTTTTCTTTTGTAATTGATGGATGGGTGGTAATATTGGAAAGGCAATAGCGAGCATGACCATAAAGCAGTCTTATGTGGGTGCCTGTGTGTGTGTGTTGACCTTTTAAAGGCACTTCTTGTGGTACTCTGTGTCCTCCTCTCTGACATCTCCTAATCTCCTCGGCCCCTGTGACAAACAGGCCGAACTTTGAAGCACATTGGAAGCTGCTATAGTGGCGACAAGTAACTCCCTCAGCTACAGATGCAAGTTTGAGTGAAACAAAAAGCACAGGAAACTTGGCAGTTTCTTTCTCCCTCACCCCCACAGCCAACCCCCCCAGCCCTTTATTTATTTCACTGGCCCTCTGTGCCTGTCAGTTTGTTGAAGGAGCACACTGCATCCTTCTACGCTGTCTTTCTGTGTGTTGCTGTAGCCTGTTGTACCATGCTTCCTTTCCCCCTGACGGTCTTTGTTTACATCTCAGTTTGCACAAAATGGACAATGACGAAGACGTTTTGTCCCCTCACAGGTTTCCTTTTGTCTCGCCTTCTCTCTCCGGCTGTGTTTACCCTTCTCACTCCTTATGTGAAATGCTAATCAGCAGGCAGTGGACCTTGAAGATCGTTCTTGGGGCATGATCAGCTACAAAAAAAGCACTTACATCCAACACTAAACATGGCTCCTGAGCTGGAACACACAGCAAAAAAAAAAAAAGAAAAGAACACTAACGGAAAGGAGAAAAATAAACTGCCTTATCAGAGCCTCGGGGAAGGAGTCAGTAACACCTATGCACACCCCTGGTTTCTGCCAGGCAGGCCGCCACGACAACCTGTTTCTTCTTTCCTCATACTCCAATAGTGAGCCACGCTTGAAATAAAGAGTTCGTGGGAATGTCTGTGGAAGAGGAGAGCCTCGTGTAGGTGGGATGAATCCAACCCTAGAGCCACCGTTTTGGAACTGTTAACTGTTGTCTTTAAAAATATAAAAGGAGTATTCTTGTTTTGAGGGAGAGAAAATAACTCTAAATTTTGTGTGTAAATGTTTCAATGGTGCGTACGTCATACGAGTGAATTACCAAGAGCCAGTGTATATTAATCCTTAAAAGAAGCTCAGTATGTGACATAACCTCTTCATGCTTTACCCGAAGTGGCACGACGCCACCTCACCTACAGTAACTGAGTATGCAGGCACATCAGATGAAGGGTCTTCAAAAAAAATAAAATGAAATTTAAAAAAAAAGTCAATACTTTGAGCTGTGTGGTTGCTGTGCCACTTCAAGTAAAGTGTTTTCATTTCAAGTCCTGTGTAAATTACCTCTGCGATGACAAAAGCAGCTCTTCTGTATGAAATGTTGGTTTTTTTTGTTATTTCATTTTTAAAAAAAATATATTTCCTTTTACGTGTTTAAAGTAAACCGCCTCGTCTTCCTTCTGATTCTTTCCCGCTGCGTGTGTGTGAGCGAGTGTGAGTTCATGCCGGGGTGTCATCATTTTGTAGTACTTTACATACGAGCCCAACAGGGACTCAGTTCAGTCTAACACACTGCACAACTGCCTTTTTAAAAAGACTGTTTTCAAAAACAAACAACATTTGTGGATATTGTCTTGTTGCTCTTGTTGTAACAAGTGAAGATTTGTCTATTGGATTTCTCAATGATCCGATTTTAATGAGAGGCGCTCCCACAGACACGACTGTGTAAATCTGCTCCATATTCAATGTCATGCCCACAAGGAAAGCGTAATGAAGGTCTATATAAAATCACATTCTCCTCATAAATAAAACAAGCCTGCATTGTTTGCTGTAGTCATAATTCCACTTTCTACACCAGCCTGCTTCTTTGAAAACTCATCGATGTCCTCGTGCAAAACTAAAGCTCAGTCCAAACTGCTGCCAGGCCCTGGTTAAGCATCACAGAAACACTGAATAAACCGATTTCTCTCTGTCTGTATTGATTTGAAGCGTTTTTCAAGGAGAGACAAGTGTCTGGTCATTAAAAGAGGATTGCAAAGCCTCAGTGGAATCCATTCAGGGTTTACTGGTTGAATCCAATCCAAGGCCTGCACTAAGGTGCCCTTGAGAAATTATATGTATTTCTACATGCATAAGTTCATTTAACGGTGACATATTTAAGTTTTTTGGGGGGCTGCTCAGTTCCTTGACTGTTCAAACTTACTATGCCTTACAGTATTACTGTGTTAGAAACATTTTTAGATGTCAAATTTATGTTTGATCCCCCAGGTTTTTTTCACTGGCAGTTCAAGACCAAAGTCAAGACTGAAGAAACAAAGGGACTACGGATAAGTCTGTTTTTAAAACACGCACACTCGGGTTGCCCATAAAAGTTCAACCATAAAGAATGAGTTCACAGCGAAGAATGAGTTCACAGCGAGTTCACAATAATGAATATCAAAGCAGCAGACGGAGGTTTGGTTATGAAAGACACGTCGAGTGTCTGCCTGCAGGCTACAGCTTCAATCCAACAAGTGATGTAAGGAGCTGTAGATATGAGCTGTGCAGCGTGGCAGCTTTCAACGCTCTCCAGTCTGAACAGGACACCACGATCTGGAGCACAAGCCAAACACTCTGAGACCACGCAAGCTACAAAAAGATCCACTGAATATCTCAGTACAGGGTCAGTTCACCCATATTACCAAAAACAAATGACTACATTTTCTCACTTGTAGTCCAAATAACCACACAGATAGTTTGGGGTTGTTTTTGTGGTGCTGGAAGCATTAAAAACAAAAACAGCTACATCTCTGTACATAAACACGGCACCCACTTCTCTGGATAATCCACTGTGATGGGTACACTGATTATGGAGAGAGATTCTGCTGTTGAATATTTTACATGTAATTATTTAATGCTGTAAACACCACAAACATATTTCCACCTAAAAGTGACATAAAACTGTTTCTATGCTGTTTAGATTAACACAGTTTGCACAGAACAACAACTTACAAAGCCTGAACTGATTGTTAGCAGCAAGAAAGTAACTCATATGTGTTTATATCACTCACTAAATCATTTTGTTCAACTTCGGACATTTCAAATCGGAGTAGTGTGGAGAAAAAAGCTCAGAGGCAGAGCAGATTAAAACGAGGTGGGTTTGGTTAATGTCCAGAAAACAGGTGGGTAATAGGCAGTATGGCCACCTGTGGAAACAGCCCAGAGGACAATGAGAAGGCTGAGCAGGGAGGACAACAGAGACCAGTGGGTCAGAGGATTAGGTGGGATTGCTCTGGAGGCCTGAGAGACATGAGTGGAGATGCTGGGCCAGTGGATGGAACCACAGACCACAGGAACCACAGTCTGATGGGGAAGAGCGATACATGAGGAAGGACAGACATGCTGACGCTCACTGACTCCCTGTGCCTGTTGGAGTTCAGCCGACCCCGGAGAGCCCGACTGTTGGGAGGCAGGCAGGCAGCTGGTGGAAGACGCAGCGGGAGAGCGAGGCAGGCGGCTAGCTGTCGATCAGAGCAGTCTGGGCAGCTTCTGCAACCAAAGACCTCAGGAACTCGGATTCCGAGACTTTAAGACGAGATGCCCGTCCTGTCAGGGTTGTTCTTCGACTGACTCAACAGGCGGAGCAGATACAAGCTGTGAGGACTCAGTCTGGAGGCTGGCAGGTGGAGATTCAAGCTGGAGGCCAGTCATGCCAAATCATTTAAATTTCTAATTGCCTTTAAAGCACTATCTGTAGGACATACCACAGTCTTCATTCTTTGACCCTGGATTTGGATTTGGAAGAACTCTACAAACAAACTCTTTAACAAGGACGGAGGGAGACGGGCTGCAAGCTGGACGAGGATTAGGAACTGCTCCGTGGCTACAGTAAAGTGCTGGGAGGCCCCGAGCACAGGAGGTCACCAAGCAGGAGACACCCACGAGCTTGAGGGAGACTGGCTCCTCAGTTAAGAAAATGTCTTGTGATCCCAAAATGCCAAGAAAATGGGAGCTCGAGCTGCTGATGAGCCATTTGTTGCCAGATTATACTGTGAGGGTACATTTAGGTGTGGTGTGGACTCAAAGGTCAGTGTTTAGATGATGTCTAGAGAAATCTTGTTTCCTGATTGTGGTGTTTTGGTGCCAAACTATACAGACAGGTAGACATCAGACTGGAAGTATGATAAAGAGGACAATACTGTACCTGCTGCTTGTCAAGGGTGAGTCCAATTATTCTTTAAACACTGCAGGTCTCACAATTTCTGCTTTATTTAACGTTAATATGATCATAAAGTATCAGCATCTTAGAAATCCAAGTTAAGATTATTTTTAACTGACATACAAATTAACGGTTTAGCTTGAGCTTGAGCTTACCCCAAACTCCCTGTCACTCTTAAAACACAGTCATCAATGACAAACAGCCCGTTTTCCCACATTCCTGAACAGCTGACAGTCTGGAGATTAAAGGTCTTCCTCTGACAGCAGTGATGTGCTGCCTGTCCGTTCGCCTGCTGTCCTTGTGTCCAAGGTTGAGCCTATCAGTCTTGTGAGAGGCTGCGAGCTGATAGGTGACTGATGTTTTCCCCCGAGGGATGGACAGACAGGCCTGATGGAATAACTCCGTGCTAAATGGAGCGGACAGTTTGCTGGCTCATCTCGGGGCTTCGCTTCACGGCGGACTGTTGTTTTTCCTGCGCGGCGTGTTTGCAGAGACGGCTGTTTGACTGTGTACTCTGGCTCCGGAGCGCAGATAAGTCACCGTTTGCTCCTGCAGTTATGAATTGGTTTGCTTTGAGCTGAGAAGGCAGGAAATCCTGTGATATGATGAGAGGTCAGCAGCCGCTCATGAACCATTTTCTTGTGGTTGTCTTGTTTTGATTTAGTGAACATTGGGAGCCTTTTCTTCAGTGGGATATTGCCTGAGCCACAGTTACAATACCTCTGCAAAGACTGCAGCAGCGTAGTGAGAGTTTTCAGAGTAAGACTCAGTTTTTAGGGTGTGAAACTGCCAAACCGGGTGTGTGTATGAGTTCAATGTTAAAGAGAGAGAGATGAATACATTTTGTTCGTAGACAAAAAAGTGCTTTACACAGTGCAGGAGTTTGCCTTTTGATAAAAGAGAGAAAATAAAACAAACTTCACGTAAAGTGCAAACTGATGAAGTTTCCCCCTCACGGCGTCAGACCGGCTGAAGCTCCGGGGAAAACCAGTCTCCTACAGCACACTCTCAAAGCTAATGTGTTGGTGTTTGCACCATACAAAGCAGGTAATGCAATAAATGAGCAGCAGTCAAAACAACCCTGCTGAAACCCGACTGGTAAAACACAAGTTTCTCTCAGCTTGAGCGCTGCATGTTTCGACACAAGGTCTTCTTCTCATAAACCGGCTATAGAGAAAGGACTGTGGGGAAAGAGGAGAGCTCTCTGTATTTTGACTCAAGGCTTTTCTCGACATTGGAGCTTGTTGTTTAAAGTGCAATGTGAAAAAGCATGAAAGGCCCCGCTGATGAATGAAGCACTTTCCAAACAGCCCTGAGAAATACAATAAAGATCATGAGCACAAACTTTGACATAAAGTGCCTTAGTCCTTCAAAATTCTGCATAATATTCATCCCATTTATGTACCGAGATGATCTTTATATAATAATCATGATTAGTTCTTGGGTTGAATTTGACATATGTATTCTTCACTTGGTTACTATAGGAACGGTTTGCTGTACAAGGGGAAACATCTGGCCTTGTCGGGTAATTACACATTGAGGGCAGCTCTCCTTTTATGTTTGTGTCGCCGCTGCTTTAAAACCTGTGGCTGAGAAAAGGGAATCAAAACCTAATGTCCACATTTCTCGGCTAAAAAACACTAGTGGCTTTCCAAAAACTTTGTTGTCCTTCACAAAGTGACGATAAGTGGAGAATTCTCCTGCAAGCCTTTTGACAGAAACTACTCAAATATCTCCAGGTTTGACCTCTTAAATGTTTCTGCCTAAAGTTTCCAAACTTCCTTTCATTACCTACAAGGCTGCACATGGCCAGACTCCATAATGAACCAGCGTCTGATTATTCACGCTGTAGATCCGCAAATGATGAAATGAAATTCTACTGGTCATTTTGTCTTTATTTGTTCTGGTATGACTCAATTTTAACCTGCTGTATAAATAATAAGGAATACAAAGACGAATAAGGAGAATATTGACGTGCATGCTGAGAATCATGTCTTCAAAAGATGACAACTCAAAGAAAATCAGAGAAACGACCCAGAGGTTGAGCCCAAAGAGTCGGGACACTCAGAGGGGAGAGAAGAAGCATCGATCCTCCATCTGAATTGAAACTGAAAATCACAAATCACTCACATGAAAGTGGTGAGTCATTTATTCCACTGAGACACTCAAATGTCACAAAGACTCCCATCCTTTAGTGTTTACTTTTCAAGCAAATGTGATGTGTGTATGTTGTTAAATTAAGAGGTTAATCAGGGTGAAGAAGAAAAAAAAAAAAAAAAAACTTTGGTTTTCTCCAGATAACGGCAAAATTCCAGGCACGGCCATTCTCAGCTTACATAGACTTTGTTGTTTAAGAGACATTTCTTTGAAATCACATAAGTGATTCTACAAGGTCTTTGTTACTCAGGTTTGGTTAGTAAAAATAATTCCAGAGATCAGATGTAGCGTCCTAATTGAATTAAACTGTAACACTGATTGGCTCAACATCAATCAGAGAGGCTGTTTTGTGGATCAGACTTAAAACCTTCAGGCAATCCAGACTCCAGCTGTAAAAGCTGCCACAATAATCCTAACTATACATGGCCGTATGAATCGGGATGTGGATCTAACAGGCAGCAGGTGACCAGAAACAGGCTCAGCTCTGAACTCTGAATGTGCTGAGAGGCTGTTGCTTCAGACTTTGTGCTGAATGACATTAACAGTAGTCCATCCTGCCCCCTGTGGCCCCCTTACAGTACATGACTTTGTATACAGACAAGCACTTAGCATCCCCCCAGTCTCTACCTCTGACAGCATGCCACACTGATTCAGAACATCTCAAATCAGACCTCAGAGACTGAGCAGAGGCTTTATTTTATTTATGAGACT
The DNA here is from genome assembly GCA_023238725.1 of Scortum barcoo. Taxonomy (NCBI): domain Eukaryota; kingdom Metazoa; phylum Chordata; class Actinopteri; order Centrarchiformes; family Terapontidae; genus Scortum; species Scortum barcoo. The sequence goes on from CM041541.1 coordinate 3,838,181, forward strand.
CACATTTATGAGGCAATGAGCTCTGCTGTGTGCTGCCTGTTGCAGGTCTGTTACAGACATTACAGACAAGCACATGGGGGTCCTACACAAAGCACACACATGATTGATGTTTCCTGCATGTACACAATGAGGTTGCGGCCCTCCAAATCTAGTCCTGCTCAGGGACCCTCTGAGTCTTAAGCCCACCCTGATTTGACTTATTAGCCTCCAGTAAGCCTGTTTGGAGGTTACATCAAGCCACCTGCAGACAGCCGCACACTGGATGTTGGCTGGTTTGATTTCAAAATTAAAGCTTCATATTTACCACCTGTCAAAATACTTAGTTATGTCAAAAAAAGGTGGTATAACGTGAAGAGTTTGTAGGGATGTGTTGGAAATAAATGAATGATCAGTTGTTATATTCCAACTGGTTTTCATGATGGGTAGTATTATCCAGTCACCCTGTGCTGTTGGTTACATGTTGTACCAGAATGTACCAGGTTTACCTGATCTCTGAATAATCTTCAGTCAGTAGCAATGTTGCAAACACACAGTAACACACCCAGCTTCACTCTTTCTCGGTTCACATCAGACTCTAAACTCTACAAGCTACAGGTGCACATGTTGCACTCACAAATGTACCACATAAATGAATGTGAATAATGGATTATATACAATATCATAAGAATAATTTGGCCCTTTTTAAATTTGTGTGTTTGAGAAGTTTGAGACAAGTCGCTTCTGCACGCGCTGTTGTGCTTTTATTGTGAAAGGCCTGGCCGGACGTGTGTTTCTGGCGTCCTGAGGTGCGCTCTATAAAAAAGATGACACTCGCCAGATGAAGCTCACAGTCACAGAGCAGCTCGGAGCCGTGTCATGTCGTGCTGCGAGTGTCGGGGCGCGGAGGAGCAGGGCAGCATCCTCTTCAGCCTCCTGAACGGGGGCGCTCCGGGGGGGCCGCGGGGGCTCCACGTCTGCTCCTGCGCGTCCGACGGGAGGCTGGTGTCCATCCGGGCTCCGCACCTAGTGTTCAAGGCGGCCTCGGAGGTGCTGGAGAAAACTTTCAGCTTCGTGAAAAACGTGCCGTGCTTTCGCGGTCTGCCGGCGGAGGACCAGGTCCGGCTGGTGCGCCACAGCTGGGCTCCGCTGCTGCTCCTGGGCATGGTGCAGGACTCCGTGGACTTCGACACGGTGGAGACGCGGCGGCCCAGCCTGCTGCACGGGATCCTGACCCGGCAGCAGCGCGCCCCGGCAGAGATCCAGGACCCCGGGGTGCCCGTCCGGGACGCGGAGGGGATCAAAACGTTTCTGCTCAAGTGCCGAGGACTGCGCATCAGCGTCAAGGAGTACGCGTTCCTGAAGGGGGCCATCCTCTTCACCGCGGGTAAGACCCGGAGACAGGTCGGGCATCAGAGTCTGTTAGAGGAGCATGATGGGTAGTGATGAGGTCATTCACCCTGCTGTGTCATCACATTCATACACATGTCAATCTCCCCCTGTCTGTCTGTCTGTCTGCCTGTCTGTCTGTCCGGCAGAAGCGTCCGAGCTGCAGTGTCTCGAGTACATCAGCGCGCTCCGGAGGGAAGCGGAGCGCGCGCTCTACGAGCACGTGCGTGCGGCCCGTTGTGGCAGAGCGGGCCGGTTCGCCAGGCTGCGCGCGCTGCTGAGCGCGCTGCGGGCCGTGGACCAGGAGGTGGTGGCCGGACTCTTCATCAGACCCGTGACCGGCACGAGCAACATAGAGGAGCACGTGCTGGCCATGTTTCATGGCCAGCACGTGCGGTAGAGATGAAAGGAGGAGGACGTTTGGGACTGAGTGTCATCATGTATTTATGACTTTTTCTGTTTTTTTTGTGAGGACACTGGCGCAGTATGATTATTACTCCAACCCCACAGAGGTCCCACTGTGAGATAGGACCAGTTTGTTTAGAGCATCACTCCTGTGACAGGTGCAAACATCTGTCCAAACACAAGCTCAACCATAATCCTTCTGCTCCACACATTCACCAACTGTCTGTCCTCCAGGTACGACGGCTCACACCCACCACGGGCAGCCAACCAAATGACACACTGATCAGTAATAAGCTCACCTGTGGTGTCGCCTCGTGTGTTTGAGAAGTTACACTCAGAAAATAAAGCCAAGACAATCACTGCTTCAGAAAGTAAGGTATGAAAGTGTTCCTACCACTGATGCTCAGTCTGACTGCTGACCGTCCATCACTTTCTGAAAAAGAGAAGCATATTAAAAAAGATTAAAAACTTGTCAAAGTCAAATAAATCTATCCAAAATGTACAATTGGTGGTAAAAGATGTCGTTATCTTTTGCTTTTACAAGTGAGTGAGTTTTAAAAAAAGCTGCAGATCTTCTTTTATTGGCGAATGAATCAGTGGTATTAATGAACAGTGCTATTAAAGTCCTGTGCTCACTTTAGAGCTGTAAAATCTAACTTACTGCCCCTTAAACACTTTGCAAGCAGACATCAGACTCATTAACACTTGCTGGATGTCAGATAGACTTTTTCACAGCTTTTAAATGACTTTCTAAATAATAATAGTAGCTGGAGTCAAACACACACACTCTTCATCAACAATCTGACACCTACAAAAAAAAAAAGTTATGGGTGTCGATTAAAGCAGCTGTGAGACAGGTGACATCGTAACACACCGGTGGTTTGGGCTCTATCTCTCTGTTCAGACAGCTTCGGTAAATACATCTCCGCTCAGCTGGGATTCACTTGACGCCTTGTTTCACTAATATCGTCAGGAGCCGGCGCTGAGCTGCTTCCCTCTCTCTCACTCTCTCTCCTTCCTCCTGCTCCCGGGTGTTGGAGGATGCTGTTACCTGGGAAATACCAGCCGGAATTAGAACAGGTGGAGTGATGGAGCAGATTATCCCTCCTGACGCGGCGGGACGCTGCGTGTTCGTAATGTGAATTAACATTTCTCGCTGAATCACCTCCCGAGACGCACACTTATTCCCATCTTTGTCTTAACTTGAAGATGTGTTCTGTACTAACATAAACCACCACACTACTGCCTCTGTTAATAGTGATTTCAGTGACTTTTTTATTTATTTATTTATTTTTACTTTGTTTTTATTGAACACTATGTGACAGCTAAATTCATTATGATGGATTAAAAAGTATCCTCAGCGCTTTTTTTTTGTTGGTTTTTAGCTTGAAATTAAAGCCACTAAACATAATTTCCCAGAGCATACAGAGGCATCTTCAGATTCTTGTCAAGTCCAAACAGCAGCCCAAAACAAAGAGAAGACTATCAAAGACTGAAACTGTTGTCATTTAGTATTCACACTAATGATTTTACATTGTAAATTCCAACTAATCAGACACATTTTTCAAATGAAATGTGGCTTGCATCTCCAAAGGTTTTTTGGACAGAACAACTCTGAGAGCAGCCTGATGAAATGAGCTGGGTTTATGCCACCAGGAGCTTTAATACACAAATTTAAGGACGTTAACTCAGATTACATCACCCCGACACGTGAGTCCAGCTACTGGCAGCTCAGAAAGAGATACATCACTGCTGAGAGGCTATTGTGTTGGCTCGATAACTAAAGTTGGACTCCTACAGAAAGTTATATAACTGGCATTGTGGTGACCTTAGAAAACGGATATCGGATTCTTTACGCGTCTAAATGAGGGATACTGTCATTGAGCCACATACAGAAACGTCACATTTGAATAAAAGTGACCACTTGACATTTGTGAGACTTCTTCACTGGAAGCTTTTCAATCTGTCCCTCAAGGCCGCCGGCTCGGCATTGTTAAAAGTCAGGTACCAAAGTCTAAAAGTTACAGACTGCTTATGACAATGAGCAAATGCTGAGCACAGCTTCTGAGCTTGTTCTCTCGGGGCTTTTCTCTCCTCCGGATGCAGCCTTTCAAGGCAGCAATAGACATTTTAAGCTTAGCCTTGAGTATTAGCACCACAATCTTCCAAAGCATTTGCATTAATGGCTTTTTTCCCTCTCAGCTACCGAGTCTAACACCAGCTAAACTTGTCTCAGATTACTGCGGCCCGCTCTCAGTGCAGGATCTCATAATCGCAAACAACACAGCTTGTGGGCTTCAACACAGAAGAAACGCATATTGATCCTGTGTACACAAACACTTTACATTGAACGCGGGCTTCTTACACTGGTACAAATAACCTCAAACCTGTAAAAACACGCCATGATACATGATCCCAGAGCTGAAATGATTAGCTAATTACAGAGCTGCAACTAATGATGATTTCTTGAAATAGCTGGCAGGTCATTTGCTAATTGAAAACTAATCAATTAAGTGACTAATCGTTGCAGCTCTATTCTAGTTCTAGTTTTTCAAAATGTTGTTAATTGGTGTTGTCACCACACATAGCCTATTGTAGCATTCAAACACATACATTACTATTAAATATCCTGTAGTCATGCTAACTAAGCTAAATTACTGTATGTATGTATGTAGTGAAACCTGGTTAAAGTAAGATGAGACAATAATAAAAAGGACTTCCTTTCTTTAGTGATGTATACATTCCCTTTGTGTTATTGCCCTGAATGTTTATTTCCCATTTCAGTTAAACTGTTTAAACATTATATTGCTGTCTGGTGTTTATAATAAAAATATAATAAAATATAAAGTGTATCGCCCGTCCATGGACCACAGGAGAATTATAGAAGTATACGTTTATATTCAGGCTAATCCTCCGCTAACCAGCTGAACTTACGGGGAAGTTACAAAAAAATATACTCTTTACATTTATACACCCTGTGCTTTTGTTTCTACAGACTGTACATTTATTTATAGTCTGTATATTTATTTATAGTCTGTACATTTGTTTATAATCTGTATACTTGTTTATAGTCTGTACATTTGTTTAAACAGTGCGTACATTTGTTTATAAACTGAAAATTTGTTTATATAGTCTGTACATTTGTTTACGATCTTTGTTTATATAGTCTGTACATTTGTTTATAAACTGAAAATTTGTTTATATAGTCTGTACATTTGTTTACGATCTTTGTTTATATAGTCTGTACATTTGTTTATAATCTGTTTGTTTACATAGTCTGTATATTAGTTTAAATAATCTATACATTTGTTTAAATAATCTATACATTTGTTTAAATAATCTATACATTTGTTTATATTCTGCATATTTGCCTTTAATCTGCCGTCAGTTTTTTTTACTTCGGACGTTTACGTCGGTTACGTAAAGTCTCCCAGCTCACACACCTGACGTCAGGTCTTAATAATTAAAGTATTAATTAATGAAAGGTCTGCTCGTCAACAGAAAACGAGCTCAGTGTTTTCACTGTCAACTTCCCTGAAACTACTGACTGTTTCTTTATTTCAAAAGCATGTCGAACATTAAAAATACGAACAAAAAGACTTAATAAAAAAAGTCCAAACTCTCACAAAACTACACTAACGAGATGGAGTAGACAGATGCTTACCTGGTCAGAAAGGAGCCGAACTGTCGTAAAAACAGCACCTCTACCCTACCCATGATTCTTAGCGTGACCCTGCCCCCTTAAAGTTCCCATTTAAGTCAAGCAAACGCATCATCTTATTACAGTGTGATCATTGCAGAAAAGTGTATGTGCTGTATGTAATAAGAATTATTAATATGATGAGAATCCTGAAATATCTTAATATTTACAGGCCAAACTAATTAGTGGCATTTACATGACCTGTAAAATACTGACATCTTATAAACTGAGCCGGGACCCTGAAGGCACCATCCCAACAGAACAATATGATGTGCAGCCCCACATTCCCAAATACACAAAAGATGAGTGACTTTTATTTGTGTTATCCATTTTAGTTCATTTAATAAGTTGATTTACAGCGTGTGGCACAGACTGACATAATTACACATCCACCCTCTGCTCGGTCTGTAATTCAGAGGGTCCAAATGTACTCGATGGGGAAGCCACAAGAAGTGCTTGGTGAGTAACAGCAGCACTGAGCCGCTTTAAAGGAAAACGCACACTCACACACACCTCCATTCATCACAATTATAGGTTTCAGATGGCAAAAGGATTTCAACCGGGGCTACTTAGATTAGAGAAGATGTGTGTGATTTCCATCGCGGCCCAACGATCTGCACATCACCCCCCCTTTTTCCCCATAATGGCTGAAAATTGGGTCCTTCCCCCCTCCCAGCATGCCTCGCGTGAGACTGCGCCGGCTGAGGTGCAGGGTGAAGCGCGTCCAGCAGATGACAGCGTTTCACTTTGAATTTTCCTGAGGTGGCCTCTCTCCTTCCCTGCATCATCCAGTTAGGGGACGGGGACCGGTCACTGCTTGACTTCAGCGCGGCAGCTTTTTTACTCTCGGCGTAATCAGCTCATACCATTTCGCTTGCTCTTTTTGATTTGTTCAATTAAGATATGAAAACAGCATCCTGAAAAGTATTCCACAGTCAAATCAATACCCAAGCTCACTGCACAGGCATCCACGCTGTTGTAAAATAATGAATAATTAAAGATCTTGAAGGAAGTCAGTGGTATATTGAAGGGCTTGGTGAGTGATCAATCACCCATGATTTGTGTCACACACACACATACACACACTGCATGCGCAGGCAATTATGCCTTGCTGAACCATGGTGAGTTCAGAATGACTCCAAAACTGGGTTAACAGCTGCCTGCATCCACTCTCCAAATGCTTCCAGCTCACACACACTCTAACACACACACTGCCTCCGCCGCCTCCACCACCTATCCATGCACAGACAATTGGCCTGGTTCTTCGAGTGGAAGACATGTCACACAGGGCACAGAGCACAGAGCTCTGAGTAACAAGGCCCTGTGGGACATGGAGGGGCTTGGTATACCTGCCAGAGTGAGTAATACTCCTCACTTGTGTGTCTGTATGTGTGTGTGGGTGTGTGTGTGTGTGTGTGTGTGTGTGTGAGACAGAGGAAGAAACAAAACATCTGCGAGCACGTGCACACATACATGAGCTGTCTCCACTTTCCCTCCACGTCTCCCACTTTTTGTTCGGGGTGCTTATTATGCTGTGACACTGTAGTGAAGTGAAAATGATTTCATTTGGGTTGGGGGGGGGGTTAAGGGGAGCTTTCACACACACACTCACACACCATATGGCAGCACGTCGGCCTGGATGACAACATCTGGCGGCTCTCTACGTTCACACGGGCTCAGATTCATGCTATAGCCGTGATGGCAGATAAACAAGATGGCTACAGGGAACATCGCGCTTCCTCGGGTTCAGAACGAGACGTGCGAGGACGCGGCGTGGCAGGATGCAGCTGCTCGGCAGGCTGACTCAACTAGTGTGGCGACTTTTACTTGTGGAAAAAGACGGATAAAGTTATACAGCACTAATGTGTAACTGAAGTTATGTGCATCTTTTACACATTCACACATGAACACACTTTAGTTGCAACAGTCTATCTCAGCTGAAGGCAACATAGAGGACCTGAAATTCAGGTGTCATGTATTTCTACATTTTACTTTTATTGTTGCCCATCTGAACACAAATATGAAGTGTTAAACTGTAAAGTTGTGCTTTTAAGGGGGTATAATTTTCCTCAAGACTGAACAAAGTCTCAACAAAGTCACAGCATCTGGTCAAGAAATAATCAGCACACTACTGCTTTTGCATAGATTAAATAAATGTGTTAGATTAAATTAAAGTTAAATTAGTGAGTTTTAGAGGTTGCTGGTACCCTGGATGGACCCAGGCTAGCAGTTTTCCCTTGTCTCCACTCTTTATGCAAAGCTAAGCTCACCAGCTGCTGGCCTCAGTTTCATTTTGTTTTCATTTTGCAGACGTGAGGGAGGGGATCTATCCTCTCATGGCGAAAAGTATAAAATATGCAAGTAAGCACATTCCCCAAACTGCTCCTTCAGTTGCACCAGGAGCACATTAATTGACATCGGTGTTGTGTGAAGGAGCTGATTCAGCCAGAATGTGACATTTAATGGGCAAGTGTCAGAAATCTGCTGTCCCACTTTGTTTCACATTTCTATCAGCCCCGTCCTGCCTGCAGGCCCGGCGCTCTGTGACATGTGATTTTTATATTTCAGACAGACTTTTGCAGCTTGTTGCACTTTTTAGGGTGAAAGCTAATTTCTACAGATTCTGTTTTTCTGGGTAATTAAAATGAGTCCTTCGCTCACGTCGCAGGACTGATGTGGGAGTTTACAAATTATGCAATTACGCAGACTTTTCTGGCACAAGCTGCGAAACGAGCCTCAGCCAGAGATCTTGTGTGTGCGAAAAGCCAAACATCCATTCACTCTGAAGCACGTTTCAAGAACACGATACACATCGGCCTCATTCACCTGTAACAATCGTGTTTTTCTGGTTTGATTGCACGAACAAAAACATGACCAGCGTCTCGCCATGGAGGAAAAGCATATTGAGGCAAATTAACACTGTATTTGAAGATTCCTCCACATGTGCCTTTTCTCTCCAATGCTGTTGCTTTGATCACAGCAAAATAAGTAAATGGCTACACTGTGGGCAGAACGCTCTTTGGCAGACGAGAAGGGTTAAAAAAAAAAAAAAAAAAAAGAATAAGAAAAGGATTGTTTATCTGCCTCCAAGCACGCTGGAAGAAAAGGATCCGGTTTTCTTCGAGACATTAGATGTGACAGTTTAACTGAGCATACTTGCCTGTATTTTTCAATGCAGTAATTCGCCCTGAAAAAGCCAGCAGACACATGCAAGAGTCTCTATTGTAGAAACGCGTTGATTGTTTAAAGTATTTATACCACAGTTTGAGTCCAAACTTCAACTAAATTACATTCACAATTTGCAAACCAGCTGTTCGTGCGGCCCAAAATGCGTTAAGGTCAAACAACGACCAGGACACGGATTGTTTCTCAATGCATCGACTCCTGATTTAGTCTTATTCTAAAATGAGGCCGGGCTGATTCAGTCTCTGAGTGGGATAAGGAGACGTATTGATTGTTGTTTCAAGGTTTTTACGGGAGACGGCTGAGTTACGGCGGTCGGCATCGGCTCCCCGCCAGGAAAAGGGATCCGGGCCCCGTCAGCAATCTATGCCGCTGCTCCATAAACAAAAAAGTAAGCCTGGGTGGCGTTTTCTGCAAACAAAACCAGCGCTCTCACTCTCCACACACACATACACACACACAGGACTGAGAAATCACATTACCGTAAATGTGGTTTTATTAATAATAACAGTATCTCTTTTAATGAACATTGCAGATACATAATAGAAAATAAATCAGAAACAGGAGAGACGTCGTCTCAAGAGTCGTGAAAGTGCCTGGAATAATTCTGTGCTATATATTGTCATTGTCATTCGTTGTCATCATCATCATCATCTTCGTCGTCAAAGCCAAGTTGCCAGAAGTGTTCGATTCATCATGAAACAAAAATTGTGTGTTGCCCCCCCGCTTTTAGGAAAAGCAAACGGCGACACAGCGCCGACGCCAAACCCCTGTCAGGATCTCATCGGCTCTCCGTGTTCACCTCCGGTCGGGGTTAGTATTTCTACAGTGAGAGGGGCCTCGCAAATGATGACCATTGGTTTCATGAATATGGCTTGATTGTCTTCATCTCAATCACGTCATTATTGTCTTGATTATATTTACACAATGCCAGGTCACAGAGCACAACAAACCCCTCTGCTTAGAGACGGTGCCCTTGAACGCATCTTACCGTTGGGAGGGGAAAGATCAGATCGAGGAGGTGGGTAAAAACAGGCCTGGCTCTGATAATCATTTGGTTGATTGGAATATCTGGCACGACAAGGGCTTTGAAACTTGAAAAAGAAAACAAAAAAACAACAACAAAAAAAAAAAAACCCAGGCCTGTTCTGAAATATTCAGTGAAATAAAAAAGCAACAACTGAAAATTGCAAAAAGATAAAAGGAGGGAAGGGGGGGATAAACACAACTGTTCATTTATTGTTTACGAGTTCATCACTTTGCATATTTTATGGCACTAAATGAAACACCTGCACGTTATGGGATGCCGCAGGTGTTTTAGTATGAGGTTAGTTTGCTTGGAGAACAAAGAGTATGGCACAGCTGCAGGAGGAGGGAGAACACAGGCCGCCTTCACGGGATGATCTGATGAAACCGTACCGATCGCGATGGAAGCTCCCCTCAGAGACAAGCGGTTCACTGTAGCTTGCTTTGGTCTAGCTTGCTCTAAGTAGCATTACTATTGTGTTGGTTACATATACTCCAGGGTTTAAAATGCATTTTTAAATACTTTCCTGTCACCCCTAAGCATCGATTACATCTCATTTGGAAGGGTTTCATTCTAAAAGGCTGTTGGTTTTGAGGAGAATGACGATTACTGGTCCGTAGGTCAAAAATATATTTGATTACATCCTCTAAAATGTTACTTTTTGATATTAATAACTAGACACTTTTCACACATTTCAGTTTCACCATCAAGTCAGCAGCTGCTTTAAGGTGTTTCAGATGGTTTTTTTGGAATGAAACTCTTCCCTGACGCCACAGTTGATGCCGAGCAGCCCGGGCTCAGAGTGTCCACAAGCAAGATGTGAAAGCCCTATTTTATTTATCTGAGGGGGATGGCGAACAAATAACAGAGCTGTCACTGAAGAGGAGATGAGCAACGGAGGCGATGGTTTAGCCCTGGTTTGGTCCGACAGAGGAAGCCAGGTGCTTCAGGTGACGCCAGATGTCAGGGCTCCCATCTCCTCCGTCTGTGCTGACATCGTCGATAACGTGGCTCCATCCATATTATAAAAAAATTAAAAAATCAGCCGTGAGCTGCTGCGGACCATGATGAAATCAACGAACATAAAGAGCCAGCTGAGCTGTGATCTGTGGCGTGTTTGAAATGTCAAAACTCTTCTTTTTTTTTTAATGATGAAAACACAAACTTCTTTTTTTCTCTTGTAATATAAGGGTAAGACATTTAGTAAATGACCTATCGATTTTTCGTGAGCTGTGCAGTTCCACAAAACAAAACAATTTTTTTTATTATTATTACGTTTCCCCCAATTTCCTTCCATCAGAAACTTTATAGGTATAATTTCTCTAAGCAAATATCCCTCAGTTACAAAAATAGACTTTTCTTTTTTCATAAAATAATACACATCATTAATTTTCGGTGATATAATCATCTGTTAAGGTAAATAGCAAGGCTGTTTTTTTAAAAGTAAAACGTTATCGTGAGAGAAACAGAGCGATGTGAAGCCTAGCACCATATTCTTCATATCCCCTTTCACAGATATGACTTCTCTGTAAGTGTTTACGATCCGATTGATTGGAGAAACCCATCTTCGTCACCTGCTCTCTCTCTGGACTCCATATTTTGCATATTCCAGTTGAGTCCAGACTCTCAACCATTTACGGCAGCCTGACTCACAGAAAACCCAAATCTTCTTCTCTTCTCTTTCCAGAGGCTGCGACTTTTACCCCCTTTGCCCCCGACTCCTCGGAAACCCCTCCCACCAAAAAGCTTTATAAACTACACCAGCCAACAAATTAAGCTAAAGGTAACAATGGTTTATCCAAAAAACATCTCACAGGACATTGCTTCACTTTTGTACAAACTGAAACAAAATGAAACAAAAGAAATGAAAAAAAAAAAAGAGTCCCTAACTGATGTTAAAACAGAAACAAGAAACAAGTCCCAAACACTGATGCTACAAAGAATTAGAAAAACGTATGTACAGGACCCTGTATTCCTTGACTCTCTGGGTAAATTATCATAGGTGTGTTGGCTTGTGTTACGTGAGTGTTTATACAGGCATACAAAAAAAGTTCTCCTTGCTTGCTTTTTTTTTCGTTGTTGTTCAGTTTCAATAAAAGCTCTTATTGGACCAAAACAAAAACCTACAATCTCTGCCACCACCTCCATCGATGTGTCCAGTGTGTGTCAACAACCTCCCCTGCCACCACCCCTCCCCATGTGCCCTCCCTCCCACCCTCCCCCTGGTGTTTCCCCCCCCCCCCCCCCTGGACCAAAACAACCTACAACTCCTCCCAATTGTTTCCCTGGTGTTTCTGGTGCAAATTCAACAGCAGCAAGTAGCTTAGTGCCATTCGGGTCCATCTGGCTCCGGTGCATTCAGGGTCCAAGTGCCAGTGGTAAGTCCCCCCTGTGGCGGACATCATATTGACCCACAGTCCGGCACCGTCTCTGTCACCAGATGACGCTGGATATACTGGTCTCTCTGGGCAGCAGCGGCAGCATGGCGTTGTTGCCGTGGGCCTCCTCCAGACTCTGCTGGCGCGGCGACTTGGACTGCGGCCGCTGTCCGTTGATGAGCGTCATGGGGATGTTGCAGTAGGTGTGCTGGTTGCCTAGCGTGGAGAGCGGCGGGAGCGTGCCGCCGGGCGGCAGGTCGTAGTCGTAGCTACGGTAATAGTGTTTCTGCCTCATCTGGGTGTGGCAAGAGTTGTGGAAGGTCGAGCGCAAGTCCGGGTGTGCCGTCGCCATGGCGGTGGAGGTGGCCGCCGCCATGGAGATGGCCGAGACGGTCTGGAGCTCGCTGAAGGGGAACCCTGCTGCTCGCTGACGTCCAGCACCTGCTCGTGGGAGATGCTCAGGGGCTCCATGCGCTTGAAGGGCATCTCGTAGAGCAGCTGCTTCCAGAACTTGGAGTTGAGCTTGTTGCTGGACGGCCCGCGCCACTTGATGACCGTCAGCATCTTGATGGTGTGTTTGAGGGCCTCCACCTCCTGGTAGTTCATGATGCCGCGCAGCTCGGCGCACTCGATCAGGATGACCTTGATCTCGCCGGTCACCAGCATGTTGCGCAGCCGCGTCTCCAGCTCAAAGATGCTCCACCCCCTCCGCACGACATAGCTGGGCGTCATGACGATGATGAGGCGCTTGCTCTGGTCCACACAGCGCGCCACGTCCTCGATGTAGGCTGGACATACAGACAGAGACACAGAGACAGATAACTTTGCATAAGGAGCAGCGCAGATGAAAAACTTCTTTCCACTTGCGTGTGTACTGTATTTATCTTCTACATAACTTAAAGTTGTACATGAAAGTACACAGAGCTAATGGGCGATGAAAATATGATAAAATGTATCACACCGCCTGTTTGAACTCTCTTGGCCTCATGGCAACAGCTAACCAAACGACTCCCTTTTATCAAAGTTTCAAACGCCCAAATCCAATTAACTTTAAAAAAAAAGTGTGATTAAAAAAAAAAAAAAAAAGAATGAAGATGGAAGCTGTTTAAATTAAACATCGCATAATTTCCAAGATCTACAGTAACTCTAATTTCTTCCACGCTCTGGCATGAAGATACTGATGCATCAAATGAAAACAGCATAAATTACATAATCTATCTTAAATAATAATAAGATGCACACACTCAGAGACAGAAACAGGGGATCACTTGGTTTTAATATAAGATGACAATAAACATAAAACACTCGAGGCCAAGCGAAGATACCAGTGTGAGTAAATTTGCATCCTAACACCTGAAGATAAAAGAAGCGCGAGTTTACAGTAAATACAGTCCCTAATGAGTGACTCAGCTGCTTGTGTAATAATGAATGTGATTAAGTGTTTCCCCAGGCCTGTCCTGGGTGTCAGCAGGTGGAGGGGAGTGTGTGTATGGAAGTGTGTGCGCGGCTAATGCCTGCTTTTAGCCTTTCTTGGCAGAGACAAAGACAGAGTGGCTCCTCGACCGCGGCTAGACGGGATTACCCGGGCTTCACTTCCCGATCAAAGCTTATGACCCTCTTGTATGTGAAGAAGGAAAAAAAAAATGGCGCTTCCACTTTTCGCCCTCCCTCTTTTAGTCAAGAGACACCGAGCGGGTGTGAGCGAATGATATCCCGCCGCTCTTTAAGCAAAACACACGCCACGTCCCCTCTCTCTGTCCTCTCCCTTCAGTATCCGCCGAGAGCCAACTCCTTCTGTCATGTCACGCAAACTGCCCGAGGCTCGCCGATGAGAGAGACCTGATTAGAGTAGACTCGGATTTGACGCTGGCCTTTCGCTTCAACAAGACAAGTCGATCTCTTTGCTGTTTGGTAATTGGCCCTCATGTGGGGATTCGTTCGTAAACTCCCTGTTCGGTTGAGGGCCTGCTCAGTTTAGGTCAAAACAACCAGGCAAAAAAAGCAAACAAAAAAAAAACAACTTTTCCTTCCATCTTGCCATGAATGAAACAAACACGGATGAATAAATGGACACTATAATTAGCTAATGAGTCCTAGTTTCATTTTATGTTTTGAATTGATTCAACAGAGAGTAAATCTGCCCTGCTGGGGCGCGGCCTGGTAACGCTTTATAGCCTTATGGATTAAATTCCTCCTTTCAGAGACCTCACAAGCTTTACAATCAAAGCGTTGCATGTGTAATAATTGATTCCTGTCCGCATAAAAACGAAATCAACTCTAAATTACGCGGGGCAGAAAATCAGTTACCCTGCCCTCTGTAGTTCCTCTCAAATTTGTTTAAGAGGGGAAAGCCCATTGTGAGAGCTAATCAAGACGTGTTGGACCTCCGGTAATGAAAATCTGAATTCTAAATAAGTCCAGTGGCATGGCACGAAATCCTAGTTATCAAAGCAGACTTAACTACAGATCTTACTGTTTTACTTTGGTGTTCAGCGCTGGATCTAAGAAATATCTGAGCGGAAATACAAAAAGAGTGAACACATTTGTAAGTAAAGCTGCATTTACAATTAACTGACTAAGCAGCGACTCAATATGTTGCATCTGTAATAACTCATTCATGTCGGCATTAAAACAACACGAAATGACACGAGGCTCTCTCTGAAATGTCTTATAGAAACAACTCGTGGAAGAGGTGAAAACATCTGAACTCTGCTGTGTGCTGCAGTGATCTTTTAATCAATCAAATAATCTGAGGTGAACCTAAATCAAACATTTGAAATGAAATGTCACGTGTAGACTTGGAACATTAGAGGCGGAGACATATCTGATTTTACTCTCCCGATCACAACACAACAGACTAAAAGATGTCGGATCATGAAGTTCACATTCATGATCCGATTTTTATTGGTGGCGCTTACACCAGAACTTTTATTATTTGCTGTATTTGAACATGCAGTGTATTTGATCTCTGGTTGGTTGGACCATCTGCAGCTACAAAGTTTATACACGGAAGAACACTTTGAATACATTTCTGGGACGGACAATCTGTTTGAATGTTTCTGATGCTTTAAACCTTTGTGCATCTAATTTCCTAAGCATATAAAAAAAGAAAAACTGTGACCTATAGTGCACAGAAAAAGCAACAAATTACACAATTATGGTTGAACATCTGACAATGTATGTTTTATGATGTACGTTATGAATAACTCTATAAATGCTTAATAAGTATTTTATTAATATAGTAGCCAAGCCAACCCAAGTTGCTAGGTTGCAAAAAAAGCCATTATTAACCAGTAATAAAGGCATTTTAAGACAAATTACAAGTCCTGACAAAGTGTGAGTTATTATTATAAAGTGCTACCAAAGTTACTTTTACACATTTTGCTCAGTAAATCTGTATCAGTGTGTGTGGACAGGAGTGTTAAAAATCTGGGGAAAAAAAAGTACCTCTAAGTAGTCTTGTGTCATCCTGGAAATGATCATTGGTGAAACCTAAACATAGATATTTACATTCAAACCGGGATCAAAAGATTTGCAGAGAAGCATTAAAAAAATAAAAAACAGTTAAATGTGGGGACATGGCTCTGGCATAAACTGTGTTTGTCCACGGGCGTTCCACTGGCGATTGTGAGGCGGTAATCGCGCTGACAAGTTTATTCCAGTTTAATATGGGACATGTAGCATAAAAAAGCCAAGGAGGAGCCTTTTATTTCAGCCAGGTTGTACTTTAAGCTGCTATATATTAAAAGAAAAAAAAAAAAACAGCGAATGTGCACTGGATTTGAAATCTATCAGGGATGTTACACATGTTCCAGCATACTGTGGAATAACACGTTACTAATCAGCAGCTCAGGAGGGGGATCGTTGACACATGCTGAAACTCCAAACGGCCAAACTATGTTTATCTATAGCCGTGGATTATGCTTATATCAATATCGTATTATATCAACTGTGGAGATGCTAATACATTCCCAATGGGAACTAAATGTTTATACATAGACACAATAAAGCTGGTGAGCTGGAATAGCGGAGAACGCACTTTAGATTCCTCTCAATCCTTGCATTTTTATGCCATTTTTCCCATATTACAACAGTCCCCCCGCATCAAGCACATAATCACAGCTAGGGATTTGGTTCATAACACTGGCACAGCGCCACTGAAGAGGAACATAATTAGTAATGGCGGAATGTGCGGGAAGACAGGCAGATGCAAGTATTCAAATGGAGGCTAATAACATAATGATATTTTCAAACTCATCTGTGCTATGGGTTAATCAAAGATAAGAACGGGGCATGGTGAGATGCTCCGTTGGAAATATACTGTGGCAAAACATGCATTAATATCCATGCATAAGGAGCTTTTTGATTGTACAGCTGACACCATTACACAGCGGCATGCAGAGGTACAGTCTGTGTGGAGCTGGATCAGGAACATGGACTCTAATTACAGGGCTGGCTCTTTCCGCCAATTATGCTGCATATATAATATAGGCTATTATGCCGCCCACAGGCTTTACATACTGTAGATAATGCACTTCAAATACTTAACCACACAAAAGAAGGAATCAGGAATATAGTCTAAGTCAGCAGACCTTCCATCCGTCGTTCAGGTTTTCATCACTTACTCTGACAAAAATTTCCAACTATTCAAGAGCACAGTTTGTGTGTGTTGGTGTTCTGTAGTGCATCAAAACTTACAGCGAACCAGTAAAAGCACAGTGGATAAAGGTATTATCTTTCCATCATTTCTGAAATTTCAGGCTGTGGCAGTACTGTTTCAAGAGCAAGTTTGTGTGTGTTGGTGTTCAGTGAAAACTTCGCGCCAGTAAAAGCACAGTGGATAAAGGTATTATCTTTATCATTTCTGAAATTTGCTGTGGGTATGTTTCACTCTTGCCGTAATATTAGTGATGTGTGAAGTGCAGGTTTTAATGTTGCATCTGGTGCAGGTGGAGCACGCTTTAAATGTACCACATATTCTTTTTATGTGCAAATTAGCTTGTGACCAACAGAGTCACATAAATATAAATAAAAAATATGACCACAAAAACGTAGCGAAGTAAAAGAAAGAGCATGCTGTAATTATCATACAGTGTTTCCTTATTATTAACTGTTATCAGCAACACATTTCTCTGATTAAGTGAGCTTCTGTCATATTGTCTCTACTTTTGCAAAGTCTTTATAATTCAATAATTTTATATCTCTGTCTAAAAAAATGTTGTTGCAATATTTTTCATTCAGCTGTTAGGGTTTCTGATTGGCTAACTATTTCAATTATTATCTATTATTCATCTGTTAATTTTACTTTAAGCTCACTGTTCCTACTGTTCATTTAGTTACTTCTAGATAACTGCCTTAACTACTTTTTTCATTACTCTCAGCTACGTATTTGAACAATTCATCCATTACTTTTAGTCCTTCTAACTTCTTTGACAATGCGTTTTCACACTCTGAATCACAGCAAATGGTGATCAGCTGACTCAATATGCGACATAGTTTTGACGTGAAATAGTAACTTCAGTTTCTTTACCGGTCAAGCTCCTCCACAACCTGCTATCTTTACCCAGGTAAGGAGGAGCTCATGTGCCAAATGAAATGCCGTCATGTCCACGTGTGACTGAAGAAAAACTGGGGACAAGGTAGCAGTTTGCAGGCATCTACTTTTTTCAATTTTATTTGCGCAGCTTATTGGTACCCAACGCCTGGTAAAAAAATCTGGATGTGCCTGGCGTATGTGTACCTCTGGTTGGGAATCACTGCTTGGAGGACTGCAACTTACAAGAAACAGCTTGTTGAGAGTCTTCGCATGTCTGTGCTGCCATGAGTCATTACTGTAACTCTGCCCCCTTTTAGAAAATATTAAAAATAGCATGTAAAGATCAGTGGAGACTGTTATCAGCAGCTGGGTTCAGTTAGCGACTGAGATAAAAGAAATAATGCAAAATAATGCAAAATGATTTTGGATTTTTGGAATTATTTTTGCTCCCTTTAAATCAAATTAGACTTGAAGAGCCTAAAAATGCCTCCTCAGCTCAGTCGGTGTTGAGAAAAAGCTCACTTCGTCATGGTCGGATTAAAAAACAGTGATGGTCCTACGGGTGCGGTTACGCCACGGCACAGATGCATAACAGAAAACAAACAAACAAAAAAAACCAACATACAACAAGGCATGGTCACCACTGCACGGACAACAACGAGCAACAACGAGCAACACCAAGCGACAAAAGCATTCGACACAACTTTGACATCGCCGTGAGAGAGAGAGCTTACTTCCTGTGGGGATCAAGTCCCTGTCTGGAATGAAGAGTTTATACCCATAATGCTTCTCCAGCACGTCGGGGAGGATCTCCAGGGCAAAGCGCTCCTCCTCCCGGGTCTCCTGGCTCCACTGGTCCGGGTCCACTTTGGTGTAGGACAGGTAAGCGTCGTAGTCCTTGTTGTCTGCAGGCAGAGGGAGGGAGGGTGAGAGGGGGAGAGACGGGCGAGGTTTGTTAGCAGAGTCTTAATTGTCCTCAGATCCTTCAGACCCTTTCATTTAATTTTATAACCTCGGCTATCAAGCAGGCATGGAGAGAGGAAAATAAAGTCTCGCTCTCTGAAAGCTGAATAAAAAGATAGTCTGATCCCTTGAACACTTTCATCACCTCATGTTTGGGCATAAAAAGCTCCCAGAACCACTCTGCTTCAATTAAATGCGTATATGTTTTATGATTTGCACATAATCTTTCCTGCTTTGGTCAGCAAAGTTATGCGCTGCTGCACCCCAGATGCTCGCAGTCTATTTTCATACTGGTGTCTGGAGAGCCATTCGTTCGCTGGGATACTTCATTGAGACGGGACGCCTCCATTACGCTGACCTCTGGGCACCTCAGCCCATCTGAGTGCTTTTCATTACAGCTCCGTCCCTGCTGACGAATAATGTTACCTCGATGGCTACTTTGGCCACCGCAGGCAAAACAAATTAGACCCCAGCCGGAGCTCAATGCCCAACACTGCCTGCGAGGCGGACGCGTGGCGTGGCTCCCATCACCCACATGAAAGCTCTGATTGATGACGGATTTGAAAGGGGCGAGCAGAGAGACGGAAAAAAAAAAAAGGGAGAGGCGAGGGGAGACTTTAATGTTTCTTCTCAAGCCGGAGCACTTCTGTACAATGAGCCTCGAGGGTGGGAATGGAAGACGTGGAAGTGAGATATCTCAGAGCCTCTTACTACTACAGGAGAGAGATAAGAGCTCAGTAACAGCTCAGCTCCGACGCTCAGAGCTGACTGAACGAGCGAACCACTTCATCAACAGGAGTGATTCGGTCCTCAACCTGCACGTTGAGCCTCTTTTTGTGGACATTACAGCCTCATTGTTCATGTACCTATTGGTGGTAGCCATAAAGATACACTGTATGGCCAAAAGTATGTGGACAGTGGCCATATATTTATACACATTAGATCTTTATGCGACAGCTTACAATGTTTTTTTTGAGGGGGAATGACATGCAGCAAAGGGCCCTCAGGTCGAAATCTAACCCGGGGCCGCTGCGGTGAGGATTGCACCCACGTACATGGGCGTGTGCTATACCAACTGAGAAACCAGCGCACCTACAATGTCATTTTAAGCAACTATAACATTGTGGCAACAGTTAAGTCCATCACTGGAACTTTCCATCAAAGAAATAGTCCCTTTAAAAAATGTTCAAATTATACATATTTCTCACATCGTTTGTGCAAAAAAACTGAAACAATATGCAAACCAGACACCAATGGTTTAAACTGACCTTTTAAAATGACAGAAATTCTGATCTGCCAGTTGCATCTGCAGTTCCAATGATTGTCATATTTTGGGGGCATATTTGTCAGAAACAAAAATATCAGATTCGATGTGTTTCTTATTCGCTAAAACCCTCCTGTCTGTGCCACAGAACGAGGGAGGAATCAGAATTGGGATATTCTGAGCTGCGACGTGAACACAGCCTTTGAGGTAAAAGTCATTAGAGACACAAGCGGGATTGAGTTCCTGTCTTCATTATCGCTCTGGTCCCTTTTGCTTTATAGTAAAAACACACAGTGCGAGAGCCGTGTGTGAGGTCGTGTTTAACCCCACAAACACTGCAGAAGAAGGGAATCGTGGATGAGAGAGAGGGTTCAAGAGGAAGGATTTTGGGATCAATTCTTAGAACAGCATTCCCTCCCGTTTTTTTTTTTTTTCTTTTTTTTGAAGCTTTTAATATCCTCTCCATCTCACGGTCCTGCCTCTCTCTGGGCTGCGAGACTGTCAACAAGATTCACTCACTTCCCAGAGGGTAATCTTGATATTTGGCAAGTGCTCGCCACTCTTACATGACACCACATAATTAATCTAACTCGTTTTTATAACGCGCAATTCATTTTACAACATCAGGGACATGTAAAAATAATTGAAACGTAACCTCATAATCACTTAGTATAACTGACTCTGAGGCTTATATTCTACCTCGCCGTGACATAAATCTCCCTCT
The DNA here is from genome assembly GCA_023238725.1 of Scortum barcoo. Classification (NCBI taxonomy): domain Eukaryota; kingdom Metazoa; phylum Chordata; class Actinopteri; order Centrarchiformes; family Terapontidae; genus Scortum; species Scortum barcoo. Next base: position 3,858,726 of record CM041541.1, read on the forward strand.
CTGTTTTTTCTCTGCTAGCTTTTAAGTGAGAGCCGTGTAGGCAGATCAAGGGCTATTTTGGTGGAGCTGATTCACTCCTCTGTAGTGAGGAGAGAGAGAGAGAGAGAGAGAGAGAGAGAGAGGAGAGGCAGAGGATGAACCTCGAAGGCGGATGACCCTGACCCTCCTCTCGCATCTTGAGGAGTCACTCCTTTACAAGAGACTCGGTGAGGTGTATCCGAGGGCGCGACGCACCTCCGAAAGAGCATCCAGCTCTCCTCCGTCCCACACGCCGACTGCAGTGGGAGCAGCTTGGATGGAGGAGAAGTCATGTGAAGGGATTGGGGGGGGGTGTTGGGTAATATATGCATGTGCATAGAGAGCCCACAGTTAGACTGTGAACTCTTGAACTCGTGGTGGAAAGCACCAAGAGAGTTGGAGGCGTAATCTCTGGGATATCTCCGGGCTCCATTACATTTAATAGGGAGTAGATTGGAATGTAACACACACGCTTAACTCTGCAGCTACAAAAGCACATGGGGCGGACTGCTAATGAGTTGCACTTTTTTTTTTTTTCAAAAACATACCATTTTGTTTCCCATAATTCAATTTCAGCAGAATATGACTCCGCGTGAGACAGTCGAAAACAGACATTTAGTTTGGTTGTTTTGTTGGTGCTTCGCTTGCATGCAGAATGATTACAGCTGACAGTTGTTTAGATACACACGGGTAAAATGAATGTCATCTGATCTATTAGTAAACTGCAAAAAAAGTCTTAACACGTTTCTTAACACGATTCTCATTAATTTCCCAGAAAGAAAAATGGAAAATAGACAGTGTCAAATTGGTATCAAGTATCATTGTATATTAGATTGTCCTTTTTTTGATGATGAGAGAAACATTTTAAATGATGTACAGAATTAGTCAAAGCAGTGTTAAATTTTAAGAATGACTAAATGGCAACCTTTAATTTAAATCTGACTGTTGGCTCATTTGTACATGCATTTATATATCTAATGGCTTGTATTATTTTTTTGTGTATTTTATTTGCCCATTACCAGGAAATAAATGTTGCAGTCTTCTGTTTTTTTGTTTTACATCTATATACTCTTTGAGTGGGACAAAGAAAACCTCCAATGAATCGCTCTCTAACTGGGAGAATCTTTTAGTCAAAGCAGGTCAACTGAACATTAAAAAGTGTGACTTTTGTGTACATGAAAGCAAACACCTCAGTAAATATTGGATTGCGGTTTGCCACAATAAATAAATGATGAACGTTTACTCAGATTTAAATGAAGAGAAACATTTGCTCTATAATTAATGCCAGATCACAAAGTCCCTTCAAGCAAACTTCAGAGGAAATCAGTATCACACGTTGTGTCTGTTCTGATTCCTCAGACCTGGAGCTGACTCCTTCAAATGTCTTGTTTGGTCCGACCATCACCCACAAACCCTAAAGGTATTCAGCTTACAGTGATATTATACAGAAAAGCAGCAAACCCTCATATATGACGACATAAACAACTTAAAGATCAGTCAGTTTGTTGACTGTTTCAGCACAGACATGTGCAACGCTGACATTCGTATTTATGGCGGAGCGTTGATGAGCTCCCACCTCCTCCGACAACAAGCTCGCTCGGCTGTTGTCATCGCGAGGCCTATTATTGATTCCACTGACACCCACACAATGTGACAACTGAGTGGTCTTTAACTAAATTGCGCCGCTGACAAATGGCTGACAGTCCGTCCTATTGTTACGTAAAGCTTACAGTTTTACATCTGGCAGAGGAGGGAGGCAGCCGTTTAAATAGCTCTTCGAGTGGCCGCCATGAAAATACTTTCTTGGCAGTGTGGGCAGATTTATGTTGTGGAGAAAGGGTGGGGGGGGAGTCTATGCATCTGAGACATGGGCTTAAAGGCTTTATTAATGAAAAATGTGTGTGTGCTAGTTTATCTACCATGCAGCAACTTCTCCCTGTCGGTCTAGCGGTTACCATAGAGATGGGATCTCGGTTAACCACCTCCTGCCGGTGCTTAGCGACTGTTTTGCCTCCGCTCAGCTGCAGACCGCTTTCCAGTTTGGTCCACATTTAACGTCTCGTGCTTCGCCGCTTGCCTACAGCGCACCGCCGTCTGGGGCTTGGGAGATGGCGGGGCGCAGGTGTGAGCAGGTGTGAGCATGCGTGCGCCGGCGGAGGTGGCAGTGAAGTGATCTAATCGACCGCGGCGTGGAGGAAAGTATCAGGGGGTCTCCTGAGAGCTCCAGAGGCAGCGTGCTGTGTCTTATTGAACCTGATCCCCTTATACCGGAGAACAAATTGAAAATCTGTTTCTCTCTCCAAGCACTCACTCGGGTGGCACAATTAAAGGAGACAATTGCTGTTTGGCATTAAGTTCAAGGCCCGACATTTTTTTTTTTCTTTCTCTTCTTCTTCCCTCTTTCAACACAACTGCCTCTGGCCCATCCATTACGGAGGAGCTCCGCTTCCCGGGGCCAGAAGCCCAACACAGCCAGAGGTAATGACTTTCATTGAAATGTCTGATGTAGCAGCCATCACAGTTAAGCAGAGCGAGCAGCGTGCGGGGAGAGGAGCGAGGAGGAAAGAATACTTTTTACCTTTTGACGCTCATAACTCTCTCGCTGTCTCCCTCTCCCCCCCACGTACGCTCCCCCCAGCCTCCGAACTAATCTCATTCCCCCTGAATTCACTGCCGCGCTGCTACTTGAGAGACTCATTACAGGGGAATCAAATTAAAACTTGCTCCTTGTCTCAGTTTGATGCATTCTCAAACCAAGACTCATCCACCAAGCCCAATCAGAGGGTTTTTTTCCCCCTTTACTATAGCTGATGAGCCCCTCAGAGTTAATGTTTTTGTCTGTCACAGGGACTGTGTTTGAAAGTGTGTTATAGAGAGAGTTCAGGAGGAATCCATCATCCTCTCATTTCTTACGCTCGCTCAGGTGCAATCTGCATTTATACACGTCAACAGTGCCGCGACCCAGCTTAGCATGATGCATGGTGCGATTCTTCCCCGTAATTCTTTGTTATCAGCGATTTCTGATTTTGAAGTAATGTAATATACCCACCTCTTAAAAAAACGCAGCCTCCTTATAATTCTGCTGTTTATTATTTACATCACAGGAGAGATTAAAATCACAGTTCGAGAGTAGTGAAACTGCGTACAGAGATACTATATGAACTGTTGACCTTTCAAAATCACGGATGTAGCTCCTATTTTCCTATCCTCCACTTTTCACTGGTACCTGACTTAGACCAGATTTAACCAGCAATCAACAGAGCGCGTCTTCTGCTAATGGATGGTATTGAAAGCGACTGTACTTACAGTGGTCTTCTAAATTATAGGCCAATTGTAGGAAAAATTGAGGCCATTAGAAAAAAAAAAAAGCACTCAAACTCTCCAGTGACTGAATCAGGACTGCAAATATCACTACTAAGGCCCTTCATACTCAGCTGAGAACAAGAGGTTTTTGAAGCAATGTGTGGAAGCTTAAAGCCCAAAGAGTAATAAGTGCATCAATCAAAATAAAAGTCAAGATGCACAGCAGTGGGCAACATAAAAGTGACACATACTGTACAGTGAAAATGCACATTGGATTGTGTTTTTCTCTGGTTCTCCAGTATAATAACGAGAAGAGAACAATCAAATGTACCCTGAAAATCAAAGCACATCACCAGAATCTGCCGCATTCGCAGTGTTTAAGCGATCAAGGCTGCGTTTTGCTTTCTAAAGCTAAACTCGGCATCTTTGCCCGTCGGGGGCCCTGAAATGCAGCGAGAGGTGGAACTGTTTGAAAACCCAAACTTCATTACCCAGAAGTCATGCGTTGTGATGTCAGGGAACGACGCCCAGCATGAGCCCTTCTTACAAGGCTGGCTTGTGATTAGTCTTTACACGGATGCAAATATGACAAGCAGAGGAGCCGCATCAAAGATTGGTGAGCCGTTTGCTGCTGTTTAGGAGATCTTGCATACATTTTTTTTTTTTGATTCGGCTCCTCCGGCGGGATGAAAGATTCCCTGAAACCTACAACAGAACGTCTGAGTTGGGGACGATGGGAAGCTCTTTTCTGTGTCATTTCGACTGATAAAACAGGTGCATATTTACATAAAAATAGTGCCACATGCAGCTTTAAGATATGAAAAATAGCCCAGGTGTTTTCTGAATAAAAATAAATGTGAGTTCAGAGCAGCACTGATACTGCTCAGGCTTGGTATTTGGTTCCTACTGAAGAAACAAAGGAGGCTTTCACAGCAGTGGAAGGTGCTTAGAAATCATCCACTGTGGGATCTCAGGTTGTATATATATATATATATATATATATACATACATACACAGTATATAACGCTGCAAAGTAAATGATGTCTCAAAACCTTATCGTGTCTTACCTCCGTCTATATCCTCGCTGCCAAAGTGGTTCCTGTAGAAGAGCATGAGCTCGATCCTGTAGCACTTGTACAGCGTCACCAGGCAGATGAGCAGCAGCAGGATGGCCCCCAGACCGCCGGCCAGCTCCACCGTGTACATCAGCTCTGCTAATATGGCAAACACAGCGAGAGAGCGGGCGAGAGATTTGAAGAGTGGAACCAAGAAAACATGGAATACTTAATGACTTACCAATCACATAGTATGAAAAAGGGCATATGTGGGCTGTGAAGTGTGGATCTCCAGCCGATACAGATATGTTGCTGCTCATTTGCCTTAATTGACCTCGGTTTGTTGGGTGACCCAGAAACTGATCAATTCCTTCATATCTTTTCAAAGATTCACCACAGCACTGCACTTTAAGCTGCTGTGGGACGATGTGTCTCCGTCCACTGATTATCCATAGACACTGCAGGATGAAAAGATTTTTATTATATACGATCTATTTCTCGGTTTAAACTTTTCAGAAAAAAAAGCAGGCATATAAAATTTGCTTTAGAATTCGTTACATTTATCTGCACTTTAGTTTGGCTGAATGTGTGAATGACGCTTTTTCACTGTCACATTCATCATTTCAATTTTTTTTTCTCCTGGTTTTACTGCAGACTTTTGATGCAACACTTCACATCTTCCTCTCTGTTCTAAAGTGCATTAAAACCGGCTGTATCAATAGAACCAGATCACGTCGAGCAAGAAATCCAACGGCAGAAGCGTCAGTGCTTAATGGGTAACGCGGCCATGATGGATAAAAGAAAGTGCGCTTGCTATTATAAAAAGTACCCATGTTGTGAAATGGCTTTGTTGAACCTTTACATTTATCTGTGATGCTGCATTCACTCTGTTTATGTTCTCACTCTTCCTCTCCATCTATTCATGTTACTTATATTTTCACCGTGGTTGGACTGTATCCTCCAGCAACCACTTCTCTACCTGTCTAGCCTGATAGGATAATAATAATAATAAAAAAGAATCACATGGAGTCAACTGGTGTGACAACAGCACATGACAGATCAGGCCGCCGCCGTGCTTATGAAGATCGCTTACATGCGTGTGCCGACGCGTGGGGGAGGAGTGCGGCTGTTAGGCCCGAACCGCCCGCTCGTCGGCGGATCAAAGCGCTCCCCTCTCCCGGCCATCCGTCATCCCCGTCTCCTGACGTGAACTCATGAAAGGCATCAGTGGAGGCTAAATTCGAGGAACTGGAGGACTTCGCTGTTGATATTTCACTTCTACGCAGCAGATTGTTCTAAATTGTGTTACTTTGAGGAAGGCCTGCGAGATGGAAATATTCAGTAGAAGCCAGACTGGTGGTGTTATTCAGGAGGATGAAAGGTGATATTTTACACTACAGGGCAATGGACTCAACCATTTAGCTGCATGGTCTAGTGACTTGCCTTGAAAGCCAAGTCGTTTGCTTTGTCTTTTCATGATCTTGTCTCTTTTTCAAGGCTTCTTTTTTTTTTTTTTTTTTTACAGTGTTTTCTGCCGGATGTCACTCCATCTTTCACACTTCCAACATTTCCTCCTGGCTACGCCTCACAAAATCCGGGTGGTCAGCCTTCATTGGCTGACTAATGGACGACAGTAAAAAGGCCGGGATCGCCTAATGCAACGCCGCACACACACACACACACACACAAAAGTGGACGGAGAGGACTCACGTGCATCACCATCCATCACCGGCGCGCATTTAACCTCGTCGGAGAGCGCGATGCCCATTCCACTGCAGCGGCCATCGAGCTGACAGCTCCCATGATGAAGGATGATGTTCTGGAGAGCTAACGAGCGAGGCCCGTGCCGCTTCATCACGCCTGTCTGGGCGACGACCTTCAGCCAAATGCACGGATGGGGCGTAACCGCGCGTGGGCAAACAAAACAGCAAACAAGACTCAGATGAGAATGGACGCAAGTTTCTCCATCGAGAAACCCTTCCACCTCTTGTCTCGGCTCCTCGGCCTGAGAATCATCCTGAGCTAAGTTTACTTTTCCAAGAGAGGTGTTGCGGCTAACAGGCGCCGTGAGGAGCCCGGTCCAAGCAGCTCCACTTCCACCTCCGCTCTGCCCTCTCGCCTCAGTGAATGCCGCTCCTCTCCTCAGATATCTGGACAGCGTAACGAGCCAGCTGCTCCTCAAGCAGCAGAGATTACAGCGGAGGAGGCCAATTCTTCGCCGCCTGGCATCCATATTGTAGCGGCGCTGCGGTGGGATGGATTAAGACAAATTAGCTCCCGACGACTGGAAGGCTAGATTTGATGGAACCACATGGCGTCGGGCGATTCATCACCCCTTTCTCTCCCTCTATTTCTGCACCTCACTCTCTGATGTCGAGGGAGGGAGATGAAAAGAGAGAAGGGGAAGAGGCAGAGCAGGGGATGAATGGTAAAATAAATCAGGGGCGCAGCGAGTGAGGAGTGTGAAAGCTGAGTCTGCCGCTTCTCTTGTTCACAAATCAAGAATCATATACAGTATAGGTAGCTGTCGACTCGTTGATGCTGCTGCTGGGGAAAAAAGGAATATCTGAGGACGTGTTGCTGCTGGGAAAAAGTTGGTCAGGAGGACTTTGAGAATCACAACTTCTCGACTACAAGGGGAAGTTGTACAAGAAGTGGAAATAAGGACGCATCTCCACTTTACATACAAGTGAAGACATATTCTGACTGATGCCGCGCAGAGGCGACCAAATTCATTTTGAAGTGTCGTGTGCTGTTTTCGCAGCTTCAAGAGACAAGCGAGGAAAACTCTGACGCTTTATTTTCTCCTTTTTTTTTTTTTTGGAAAAGCTGTGTAAACACGGACCGGCCGGATGCGGCAAAAAACAAACATGGGAACCGGTCGATTTCTCATAGGCCCGCAATCCTGTGAGGACCAGGCTAATCTTCTCCGCTGTATTATGAAATTCGACTGCACAGCATAAACCCCTTTAATATAGCAAATGGAGAGCAACTGGGCTGCCATCAAAGCTGGATCCAAAGCTGCGAGCTTAAAAGAGAGGAAAAATATCTTACTATGTAAATGTATTCAACACTGACAACTTTAAGGATGCAGAGACCCCCCTAGCCTCGCTGAGGAAAAAAAAAAATCTTACTTAAATAACTACACTGGAAAGCATGCAGCTCTATTTAAAATCATCATGGAATCAGCTTTCAAACAGCCATCCTCGGCAAGGCGAAATCAGAGGAAAACCTCAAAAAGGTTTGCTTGAATAAAAAGACAAGGGGGAGGGAGAAAGGCAATGGTAGCCAGAGATGAATGATGAGAAACCGTCTGAGTGAGAGTTCGGCGATCAAAGGAGGATTTGTGTGTGCGTGCGTGTGACGGCGGAGGTCATTGCCAGACAGTCAAACAGCTTGTCTGAGCATCATAACACCGAAGGCTGCCTCTCTGCGAAAGCTCCTCTTCTCTCTCTGCAAACTAATACTTCCTCGGGCCGAGGTGGATGAATAGGCTCTCTGCACTATCCACACTACTGTCCCATTTTTTTTTCTCCACCCTCCCTGAGGCGGGAAACAACTGGTCAATTCCCAGAATCCCGCGAGTTGTTCTTCTTTGTTCTCTGTAAATTGCTGCGAGAGATTCACTCCACTGTCAGAGCGAAGGCCTCTGGTATTAGATGGTCTTTTTCACCTCCAAACTGTAACATGCCATTATTAAATATCGAGGCCTCTATATCCATCTCCTGGATTCGTGGTGAAAGACTGTGTGTGCTGTGTGACTGGATTCCCCCCCCTCACCGTCTCCCAAACGAGTCTACGTTTTTGCCCGCCTCACCTTTCTTGGTGAGCTGGATGTTGGCCTGCCGCCGCCCGTTGCCGTTCTCCACATAGCAGGAGTAGTTGCCCAGGTCGCTCTCCTCCAGGGAGTCGATGGTGAGGGAGATGGAAACCTCCTGCTCCCCAAGGTGCTCCCGGATTGTCCTGCAGGGTGCGACAGAGAGCACAGAAAAAAGGGGTTCATCTATCACATCATGAGGGATGTTTTTCTATCCATCTAATGAGACTAGGTCTAATATTCATCCTCCTTTTGTCTCCATCAACCTCTGAGGCAAATATCTAGCCCTGTAGCTGCTTTAGGTCTCCACCTTTGTCAGTTTTAATCAATATGTCATGTTAAAAACTGTAAAAAACAAAGGCTATTCTTTCCAGAGCCGCAAGCGGGCTAAAAGAAATGCTCAGAATTGACAAATGCATTGTTCGAAACTTGATTTACCTGATTTACCTAATTTACCGGAGGAGTGATGGATGCGAGGGCCTGTTTGACAGTGCGCTCGCTGGATAAATCAGAGGCAGAAACTGTCGGATAGTTAATGTTCACTCCGGCTTTGGTCATTTTACCTGAGAAAGTGAAGGAGTCGAGAATAATCGCCTGCTCCCTCCATTCTCCCTTCATTCGTTTTGACAAATATGTGCTGAGAGTGTGTGCCTGGTGCGGCGGGAAAGACACTGCGCAAACCCACTTTGAAGGTGAAATACGCCGGTTTCCATGATAGGTGTTGAACATGAAGTTTCTGATGGTGGACTGTGACAATCAATCAATCAATACATTAATCAGGAAGGGCTGCATGCTCAAAGATTTGAAAACTTCATGACTTGCGGTCGGTAAAACAAAACCGACGTACAAGCAAGCTGAGTTGAAGTTGTATTTTTAATTTTTTTGTCCCAATGTTTGCAGGTATGCTGCATGACTGCAGATTCCAAATAACAACGTCAGATTGCACTTTCTGAATCTGCACCCCCCCAAAAAAAAATGAAAAAACTATGGAAAACAATAACTCTAGACTGCAGGCAGTCAAAAAGTCATAAGTAGAGGATTGACTTTTTAATAAAATATGGATTTTTCTGACAAAAAAAGTTTGCCCCAAGGAAATTTGAGTTGTGCCTACAGTATGCATCCTAAAATCCATAAATCATGACCTTGGAATTATAAGCTTCCACCTGGGTGGAGTACAATTCGGAGGCATTGCCACCTGTGTGACATTTTCTGGATAAAACTACGATGCACTTTATGCCTCTACACCCCGTCTTTCTCCAATCATAAATATGCAGGTACGTGCACCAGACAGAGCCTTCGATTAATTCCAAGCTCTACACTCTGCTGACATTTGTGGCAGCTTTTGCCTTTCACAGGTAACTTTTTTAGTTCATCACTAGAACAAAAGTGCATAACAAAGGTAGGAGTTGACAGACCGTGACTGACAAAAGTGCCTGCATCATATGAGTCACGACAGATTTTCCACATGAAAAATACTCCTTTGTTGACTCGCTGAGGCTCCTGATGTGTATTGGCTGTGACATGTTGGTGCGGGGATAATAGTGTGACTGTCATGATGCACTACAGCACCGACGTATCACGTAACATTTTGCCAGAAGGGCTAGTGAGAGGAAGAAGAAGAAGAAAAAAAAATCTTTTGATGGTTTTTGTTGCAGAGAATTCAGCCATTTTCACACTCGCAGGGAGAAAACAATGCATGAAAAGATGCCGCCGCTTTTGATCGCAGCACTTTCGAAGGACACCGTGACGTGCTCGTTTTCCTTCACCGGACACTTGGCAGTTGGGAGTTCGATCATGATCATTAGCCAAAAAAAAAAAAAAGTAGATTTTAGTGTCATCCCCTTCATTATCAGTGTCCTCCTCGTTAAATGAGCGGGAAGAACAGAACCAAGCTGTAGCTAACTGGCCTCAGTGAAAAAAGCTGACAAACCATCAGGAGGAGAAGGCACCCTAACCCTCAAAATGTCAAGATATCCCTTTAACACACCAAGCACTTTTCAAATGTACTATTTAAAGAGTGTACTCTAAGGCTCTGCTTAGACACAGCTGTGCCATGAGACAGAGCTAACATGATGAGCTGATATTTAACAGGTATAAGTTTTACCATGGTACGCTAATGAGCACTAAACACATTGTGCAGCTGAGGCTGATGGGAGCAGAGTTGGGTAAGTTGAAAAACCAATTACTAATTCTATATTACTCACTGGAAAAAAAAAGTCACTCAGAACCATTAAAACATGGAAAAAAGTAGGTTTTAGGACTCCATGTATTGAGTCCTGAGAGCCAGTTTGGGACTTCCTGCTGTCTCCTTCGCCAGTAATATGTTTACAGTGTGAGCGATTAAACCAAAGTGTGGCTAAAATGTGATCAAAGTGGGGAAATTATTTTACACAAGGACAGAATTGCTTTTAACGTGATGGAGCACTTCATACAGCGTGCAAAAGCAACGCAACCTTTTTAACGTTCCCGGTCGTTTCGCAGCAAAATCATGGAACCCAAAACAAGTGCAAAACAAACTCGTTCGTGGCGAAGCAAAGAGCCAGCCCCACTTATAAAGCCTGGTAAAAAAGCATTTGTAACAAACCCTGAATCTCTCCTGCTGAGCTGCGGCGCAAAAGCAGGTATGATAGATGAGCAGATAATCTTTTTAAGGTTACCAAAATTGCAGCTATTTTCAAAGCCCTGTTTAATGATGCATGGAGCTAATAGCGCGAAAAAGGTACGAGTGCCACTTGGGCATTCATCTGTTGCCTTGCCGCGGGGCATCTGAATACGAGAACTCATCTAATTCTTGCTGATCAATGGACGGACTAAACAAAGTGGATTGTGAAGTGCTGCGGAGATAAAGACAAACTACAATACAACCACAGCTGCCATGGCAATATCTTACATTAGCTTTACAAAGTGCTGCTAATAATTGGTATCCCACATAGAAAATATCACGCTCGTGGTGAAATTTCTTTTATTGACCGTGCACAATGAAGACCCATTAGAGGTAATCATTTTGCAGCTACGTGGACGAACTGCTTCATAAAAAGTAATTATGAAGTCGCCGATATTCAGCGGGAAAGCATGAAGGTTACATCCTGAGTTACGGCTTGTGTGGGTATGTATGCGAGGGGGGAAATTAATTTAGCCTCTTCTCTTAATTCCAGCGCGCCTTTCCCAGCGCTCATCCCTCTCCATTGTGCGGCCAGTCAGGCAGAGACACGGGGCTCCACAAGGCTGGGGTATAGATCCACGCTGATGGCTTTTTAAAGAGGTGGCACCCATGTGTGACTCAACATGGAGCCGAGCTGAAACACTGTAGGTGTTGGCAAAGAAAGAAAAAAAATCAATCTTTGTTCACAGCAAGTCCCATCACGCTTGTTACTGAAACTTTTTGAGTAGAGGAATATCTTTGTGTATGAGCGAGGACTGTAACCAGGTGTGTGTGTGCGTGTGTGAGGGAGATATACAGGAAAGTGTGTGTGTGTGTGTTCTTGGTAAAGAGGGAGCCATGCGGAGCACGAGCGCGCCCATACGCAGACATCTGGCAGGTGGTGCGCTTAAAGGTCGAGGACAGCGGTGAACCGGTGCCGTGTAGCTGGATGGAGATGAAGGTGCGCTGGGATCCTTGATGCCGTTCGCAGCGAGGAGGCAACAGCGGTGAGTCACCGAGGTGCTTAAAGAAACACACAGGCGTGCACCTCGGGGTCATCTGGAAAAAAACACACCTCGGAGTGCGAGCTTGATTTTTTTTTTTTTTTTGTGACTTTCATGTGGTGAAACTAGCAAAGATCCAATTTCACTGCAAATCCTTTGGTGTAAAAGCTGTTTTCTAATTTGGACACAGTCCATAAAATCAGACCGGGGTTGAAAAGCGCCCTGCTCCGTGGCTGAGAGGCGTAATGTAATAATTAATATTTTATAATATTCATGTTCAAACACGAACAAACTTTTCACATCTGTGTGAAACCTTTTATTGGACAAAAACGCATCCTTTGAATGTGCTCATTTATCATTTATCACCACCTCTAAGCATTGCTGGTACAATCTCTCCGAGCAGCCTCGACACCTGAACTTTTGAACTTCTCGTGTTGTTACGCCTTGTTTTACTTCCAAATGCGTCACTGGCCATTTCTTGATAAAAATACCCCCTCTCCCCCCCGCCGCCTGCACCTCCTGTGATGACACCCTAAAGGTAGATATGAATGAGATCAGAGCTGATTCTCTTAAAAAGTATCGAGCGTGCAATCACAGATCACCCAGTGGGCATCAGCTTCGCATGCTTGTGCCACACTCTGGCATTAGTTTTCAAACTGTCTGGCAAAATGTGATATGTCACACAGAAAACTACTATTACTGCAATAAAGGTTTTCAAAGACAAAGAAGATGGATGAAAAAAAAACTGTTTTCTACTCCCCCTCTTTTCTGTTTCTATTCTCGGGTCCTGATTTTCTGATTCATTTATCTTCTGACCTTCACTTATTGGTACTGTGGCTGGTGAGGGCCCCGGAGAACACCGTGGGGAACACATCCACGCGTCAGCCTGGAAATGCATGAACGGGCCCCCGGGGAGCTGGACGGTGTTGGCTTAGAAAAGAAATGTCCAGGCCGCTGTGCTCTCCCTGTTGCTCTGCGACCCTGACTCGCAAGGAGGAGGATAAATAGAAAACGGGCATGCTGAGAATTCGCTCAAGGTAAGGAAAAGGCCGCACATGGGGGACAAAGAGCTGTTTTTAATTTGTAACGAATGAAAACTAGCTGAATTCTAACTCTGCCTTTTAACATCCAGCGAGACACATGAGACTGTGCAATTTAGCTGATTTTTTTTTAATGGAATAGTTCCTCATTTTGGGACAATCTGTGTTATTTGCTTCTTGCCAAGACATAGATAAGATAAGATTGATACCCATCTCAGGTCTGTATGGCAAATATGAAGCTGGAGCCAGCAGCTGGTTAGCCCCGTTTAGCATAAAGACAGAAAACAGGGAGAAACAGCTAACCTGGCTTTTCTCCAAAGGCAAAAAAAAAAAAAAATCTTCCCACTAGCTCCTATGAAGCTCATTAATTAACATCATATATTTAGTTTCGAGCCAGCTGCTGGATCCACCGTCATATTTATTGTACAGAAGAGAGCAGCATCTTCTCATTTGTCTTTCCACTTCAAAGGGACACAAAATGTTTCACTGTTCATTTAAAGCTTATGAGCACAGTTAGTGAGATACAGAGTGTCTCCATCAAACCACCAAATCAAAAATGTTAAATCCTCGGTGGGTTCTTACATTTATTGTTCGCCTCACTGTGGCATCAATGTCTTACAAGACTGTAAAATACTGAGAAGTACTCGGTTTGCAGCTCTAATAGGCAGCGGCAGCATCTCTGGACTCTGTAAGTACCCTGATTTCCCCTGAATATATCTGTTATGGCATTAATTGGAGTTAGAAAATGAAATTTTACACTTGAACTGCTGCTCAAAAGGGTGCTACACGCCCGTGCACCAGGGACCGAAACTTCCTCTGGTTTTAAACTCGAGCAGCGCGGCCTTCATGTGTGTGACTCCACGCTGCGACTTCACCTCTGAGATCCGTGAAGTTCTTATTCTGCAGCCACAAAATTTTTTTTATATCAACCCCGGGATCTCAGTGGTGAAACATTGTGCCAAAAGCTCCATTTCATGTATTACAGGCAGCCCTTCAGGGAATACTCCTGTGTGATTAATTTCCATTTCAAAGCTAAAAGCTCACGGAATGATGTCAGGGAGGTGGGTTTGAAGTGGTGCACATTCAAATGGGAACAAAAAAAAAAAAATTAATAAATAAAAACACACAGGGAGATGCTATCACGCGGTGCTTTTGCACACAACAAAAATATGCACTTGAAAAAACTTGAGAACGTGTGTGCACCATGTGGGCGCCGCTGTATGCACACAAGCCTCCTCGCTCCTGCCTCTGCACACACACACACGCACTTTTACACACACTCTCTTTCAAAGTGGCTCAGGGTCACAGTTTTGATCCCGTGGCTTGTTACCTCATTTGACTATCATATAAAAGCGGTGTTTCTGACTGGATGTGACGCACGCCGCAGTATTCTTTTCTTCTCGTCTTTATTATACCGCCTACCCAATGCCGCCACCTGCCGCCAATGCCGCCCCCCTCCCCCTAAATCCTGTAGGCTCTAATTGGCCCGGCGTCCTTCACGACAGAAAGCAGTGCTGAGAGCTGGACGGAGTGTGCTAGAAGGCTAATAGAGACATCTCCAAATGCCAGGTCACTGACTGGGCCGCTAACTCTCCTCCCAGCCTTGTCATGCTGCTTATAGTTAACCTTTTCATTAGGCAGCATTTGTCGACAACAGGGACTTTCTAGACGTACTTGGGGTCCGTCAAAGGAGTACAGTGGGGCAGGACATGAAGGGGTGTGCGGAGGTGTGTGCATTTCAGCACCGGCAAAAAATGTCTATCTGGACAAATGATTCGCTTGAATCATTGAAAAAATTGTATTGAAACTTAGTAGTAGTTAGGATGATGTAGATTTTTTATTCACATCCTTTATATTTTCAGAAAATCAAACCCTATTTTGATATATGTAGAGTCTGCCAATCCCACATTCAACTGAAATTTCCTACACATGAGGAAGCAAGAAATGGAGTATGGATGTAACACTGTAATATCAGAGCTGCATTAAGTTGCTGCTAATGCAAGGCGAACATCTCAGTATGCTGCTGCTTCACATAAAAGCGTTCAAATTGGCAAAGCACTGGGTGGCTTTTGTTGTGAAGTAGTCACAGGAAACACATTGCAGTTGCACAGACACATCTATTGCTGTTCTGATGTATTTCTGACACGGTAGCTGCTCAAAGAGTGTTTACTGAGTTAATGAATTTGCTTCCCTCACTACTATCAGATTTTCTTCCCTTGAAACATCGGTTTACCGAAATTGCTGAACAACATATTTCCTATCCAAGTATCTGGTATCTTGTTTGTCAAGTTTGAGATACTCATCTCTGAGATTTCTGCCCCCACTGGGATACAATGGAAGTGAGTGGAATTTAAACTCTAAAGCCTAAACCACTGAAACATAACATTTAAAAAATTCATCAGCGACATTTCTTTCCACTAACGATGTCCCTGTCTGTCTGGATAACACACACACACCTCACTAGGCGGAGTTGGAACCGCTGTGTATCTGCTAAAACAAGAGAAAAAGGTCCCAATGTTGTGGATATTTACAGTAACAACATATTTTTTTCAATGCTTTTTGCACCATAAACAAAATTCCATTCACTGTTATGTTACTTAGATGGAAACACAATTTGGACATGTCAGAACTTGGACAAGTAAAATCTATTTGCATGGCTGGATACTACTAAATAGGGAATAGTTTCATTCTGGTGCTCTTTCCTAAATTTATTTTCTTTCGCATCTTCCTTATTTTGTGAATGCCCTGGTGATGACAGCAGTACAAAAAAAAACACAGTCTTAGGGATCAAGAATTTCCTCTTCACTGCTGCAAACTGAACGGAAGATTATTTGTTCACATTTTGGTAACAACATCGGGGAGACGGCGACCACACCGCTGCACAAATACACGGGGTTCTCTTACTTTATGTTCATTTGGAAGCCACACCTTTCCCACCTGGATGTCTGTCACGATGTGTGTTCAGTTTACTTGATTTCTCTTTACTTTTTTTCATGTTTTCTAATCTTCTTTGGGAAGTCTCTGCTGTGCTTCCACGTCATCTGACCACAATCTACCTGACTGTGTTAAGAAATCCATCAGGACTGTGTGTCATGTCACATCATAACCACGCCAGCAGTCTGTCAGTCAGTTGTGTTGGTCCACACTGAAATACATCAACATCCAGTAAAAAGCACCACATTTTGAATGGATGAACTATAACTGGTGTAACTTATCATGCTGCACCACTGTTAGGTGAAATCTGATTGGTCCAATACTTTGGTTTATGACAAAACTTATGACATTCCCATCGGCATCTGCTGTTCTTTGCATTTACTGTTGACTGACAAACACTAGCATGCTTATACAGCAAACTAAAATGGTGAACACGGTAAACATATTATACCTGCTGAGAATCAGTTAGTGTGTGTTTTTACGACATTAGGATTTAGCACAAAGCAATGTTGTGCTGAAACAAGTGCTAAATGTATCAGCAAATCCATCGCTGTTGACTGTCGAAGGTGAAAATCACAGACTAATACAATCAGCTACAGTTAGCAAAAATAAGCAAAGCCTGCTGTAGTCTGTTTATGGTTGATTTTAATTTAATCCATAAAACATCTTATGGATGAGTTCAATATGTCAGGTCCAACACTGTGTCCCTCATCCACTTTTTCTGAATATGACCTGAGTGGAGCACCGGCCAAAACAAAGAGACGCCACTGTCACAAAACATCAACTTGTCATTCAGCCAAATGCTGTGTGCAAAGTTGGTATAACCTGGAGCTGTTTCCTCTGCAGTCTGGCCTCTCCTGATCCACTTTTCTGTAGTTTTTCCACACAGCACTGCTGATACGACCACAAATGAAAAACCCAAGTCGTCGTTTTCTGACATGATGCTACTTATGAAGTTATCATCAAAAAAGTTGGTCAGTGTTCCAGGCATAAACTTGTCTTTCTCTTTCCATATCAACTAAATGCACCATAACCTACAGCAAGGAGAGCTGCTCGTGAAAAAGCAGCCTCCTACCAGCCAATTAGATCGCACTGTTGGATGGTCAACCAGCTTCAGGTGAGTGCGTCTGCCTGGCCGCCAGCTTTTCCCCTCACTTTGGGCAAACAGACCTCTGTTTCCAGTGATGAGCGCGAGCCAAAAGATGGAAGTCACCCAAACAGAAAAGGAGGCTAACACGGACACTCAGCTGGAGTTTCCCTCCGCCACGCCGCTCGGCTATTACTGCCTCCGCTCATATTTCAGAGTAAAGTAATCACAGACGGAGCCGTGCCTGAACTGTGCATATATATTGTACATGATAAGGAATGCATAGCTATCTACATTATTAAACAGCCGCATAAAACATTCATGAATATCATTTAAATGATAGCTCAGTAGTGAATGCTCCGTTTTATTGTCCTGTGTGTTGATGTGTGGTCACACAGTTGTGGTAACTGGGTTTAAGTAGGTGTTTACCGATTCAGCCCCAGGGTCCTTTGCTGCCTCTGAAGAGATTAGAAGTTCTTCATGAATTTGTTATGTGTTTTTCAAGCTCCATTGTAACATTAACAGGTTTAAGGAATACACACAGTGGATTTAATACCTTTTTTTCTTGTTTTGTTTTGTTTCCATTATTTTTGGTTAATTTCACCAAATCTAGAGGCTGGGTGTTTCATGGCTTTGTATCTTAAATTCCGATAATTAACAATGAGGATTTAAACTGATGTTGGGTCTTACTTGATGTCGCTCTCCTGGACCCGCTCCTCATCCAGATCCTCAATGAACTTCTCCCCCTTCATCCAGTAGATGAGCGGGCTGACGTCGCCGCTGTATCCGAAGAACGCTCTGCATGTCAGGTTTACAGGACTTCCTGCGGGAGACGAGAGACAGGATGTGAGGTAACGCCTGCATGTGGCCACTTTTTCATTAAAGTATGATGAACAAAAAACAAGTAAAAGCTACACAATGAGCCAAATTCATTCAGCACCATCTAAGCGGTATTCAATGCACAGGTGTTGGTGGAGACGAACACGTGCACATGAACACGTTGACCAACGTGTTCTTCCAGTTATTACACCCCCCCTCTTTTTACCCTTCAAAAACAACATAACAGCCTCCTCGACTCCATCGATGCCTAAAACAATCTCTTGCTCTCCAGAGGTGCCATCTTAAGCCATCCCCAACCCTTTTTAAATTCCCAAATGGCCTCTTAAACTTTAAAACACTCTCTTGAACCCTCTTTCACGGCAACTTTGCGGCACGGCGGTACCTTCATAAAAGCTCTTACGCTCCTCAGCAGGCCCCGTCTCTATCAGACTCTGAGCGTGATTTTCAGTCACTTTATTCTGCCAGAAATACTTTAGAAAATTTTAGACACAAAAGTATGGCACAGCTTTCAAGGTGAGTAATTTAGGCTATTAATTAACTCAAATAGCCTAGAAAAAACTCACAATTCATACTGGCTTCTCCCTTTTCTTTACACAATAAGCTTGAAATCAGATTGCACATTGCTGACTTAATTATACTCGTTTTCCTATGACGATATTGGGGCGCTGTTTGCCCTTGTGGGTTCATTGAACTAGACTGTGATTGAGTCAACCTTGATTCCACGAACTGCACGGATGCCGTTGCGTAGCTTTGGGCGTGTAGGTGATCTAGGAGGTCTCTATGCATTGCCAGCCGAGGTCAATGCCGTGGCGCGCTGGCTTGATTACATCCCAGTTTAATCACTGCAATTCCGTGTTTTTCAAACGCTCTTCGAGAGCAAGCGCGAGTACAGTGAGGTGAGATATTAAGATGAAACCTGCATAGTGATGGCGGTGATTAATCAACCACTTCAGGTCACACCGATTCTTTTAGATACAGAAAAAAAAAAATGTGACTGAGAGTGAAAAGAAAGAAAGAAAGAGAGGCATCCCTTATCTGTAAAAGTGCTAATTTTGATAGGTAGGTAGATTATAGCTATTAGCTATTAGATTATATTATTATTATATTAGATTATAGATTAGTGCAGCTTTAAAGTTTGAATGAAATACTTCCAATCAAATACTTCCACATATGAACTGAAAAGTACTGAACTGAACTGAACTGAAAAAAATATGCAGGAAATAGCCTCAATGTCCTAAATTGGGTTTAGGCAGCTGAAACAAAAAAAGGAAACAAAAAGAATTCCAGTATGCAAATAAAAGACTGGAAGAGGACTGAAAAAAGTAGGAAGAGAAAGAAAAAAGTGAGCTATCAAGACATTTGAGGTCATTTTTCTGCACCAGCTCACAGTGTGATGTACAGATAGGCTTCCTGCAACGATGAAGGCCGTGAGCGCAGAGGGGTAAGAGAGTGCACAGAAAACACACATCAACAGACAAACCCGCCCCGCCATCGCATCAGCGGGAGCTCTCCTCTCTGCTCAGCTCATTTTCAACACACATCCTATGTGACTGAAGACAGATAAACCCCTCTTTTAAACCCGTCTCCTCGCTCTGCCTCGGATTAGAGCCCTCTCATTCTTCTCCCGCACTTATCACACGCATGCCGCAGCCGACGGCGCATCCAAGAGTGTGTGGCCTGTGCTGCGACAGGCTCACCAGGGGAGGAAAAAAAAATGAAAAAAGAAGCACATCATCAAAGTCCGAGAATGACTCTGATCCATAAAATAAAAAAAAAGCCACCACTGATCAAGGAGGCTCCGCCAGTTGTGCGTCCAGGAAGGCAAAAAGGTGATTCAGCATCTCTTCATTAGCACTCCTCGCTCATTGGCCCTGTGGCGAGGACTCAGAAGTCTGTGAGATGGGAGATAACTGTGGCGTATAATTGGGTACTTGCTAGTTCAAAGATAATAGGGATTTTATTTTACCAAGGCCTGCTCTAATTTGGCCCTCTAGTGCAGTCTAGTGCGCTCAGATGATAGCTAAAGCGGTATCAGCGAAAATCTGGTTTGGAGAAAAGGGGTTTTGCATTTTAACTCACCCAGCTTTTGTGTGTGTGTGTGAAAGAGTAGAGAGAGACGGAGTGAATGTGTTTTGGGGATGCAGGGATCCTGGACCACACACACACACACACACACACACATATTGACACACATGTTGCTATACCTCCCATGTCCACCAGGGGTCTCTGTGGTGCTACAAAGCAGGAAGGCCGGCGTGCAGGAAGAGCACATGAAACAACAACGACAAAAAAAAAACAAAAAACAAAAACCATACCATTTTGACAGGTGCAGACAACAGTAAAAGGAAACATGGATCCTATTGTGTGCCACCTTTGATGTCAAGAGGCTTCACCCGTGGATCCGAACAGCATGTTGTATTGTAGCATTGACAGCTTCACTGCTGTGCTGACAACAGCCGCGACGTCGCTCCCCAACACTTATTCCGAGGGGTTCATCGTGCATATGGCTGCGTGTTGCTCCCCTAACGACGGCGCGCTAATTTGTGCCGGCTTTACTGTGAGCGGCTAATCCTGCGCGGGCAGAGGTTGCGCGCACAGTTTCGGAGAAACGCACCAGCAGCTGCGCGGGGATTTAAGTGCACAGATTCTAACATTCAAATCCCAACCTCTGGTCTTGGTCAGGGGGGTAAAGTGAGTCTTAATGCGATTGTCTCCTCTCTCTTATCTCCCCTCGCCTCTGGAGCATCTCTCTCAGCCGCTGTGGCTGCAGGATGGAGACGTCAGCAAAGATTCCCGTGGCTAAGCAGAAAGACTGGAAGCTAGGAAACCATGAAGCACCACAGAAGAGCGGGAAAAAAACCCACACAAAAAACAGGGAGAAAGGCACGTGGTGGGGGAGCATGGGAGAGCAGGCGTGCATGTGTGCGTCTGTGTGCATGTGACGGACGTATAGAGGCGAGCACAAGAGACAGAGAGCATGTGTGCACGTCAGTGTGGATGTAAGTGGGGAAAAAAAAAAAGAAAAACAGGAGTTGGACGGAGGAATCACACACATGGCAGAGAGCGGGGGAACTGACAGACTTCCAACACAAGAGTGAATGGAGCGTCGTATCGCCCTTGCCCGCTGAAGATTACATAGATTACAGATCAGTACATCCGCATGCAGTGCGTGCACCATCCATGTCGAGTTAATCTACCAGCGTTTCCCATTCAGATCCAAACAATCCGGCTCTTGAGTAGGGAAGCCTTTCTTTTCTTTTTTTGTGTAATAAATTAAGCCCTGCAGCTAGCAGGATTGGAATAATACTTCAGAGAGGGAAAAGACTAAGCTTTTCAGAGTTTTTTTTTTTTTTTTTTTTTTTTTGGAAAGGGCATTTGCAATCTTAACAGCAAGAACACAAATAGCTTCCTGTTTAACGTTTTTGGTGAGATGGGAGGCAATTTCGGAGATGGCAATTAAAGACGAATAATGCTGCACAGGAAGAGCAGGCAGACTTTTCAAATTGCTGGTAATCTGCAAGCAAATTTGAATCTTCCTCTGCAAGTTGTCTTTCACAACATGTGAGAAAGTTTGCATAGACCAAACACATAAAAGTCTAAAGATGTTGTTGTTAAGATTTTAAGTTTATTTTTGTAGTTGACAACAACAATTTCACCACAAAGTCCAGTTAGTGGCTGTTCTGGAGCTTTCAGTCATACCAAACAGAGAAATCTTTCAAGTGCTCCGAAAAATGGAAACTTTAACAACTGGGCAAAACCCATCTGCTGAAGAACATTGTGTCAAATGATCAAAAGCTCCAAAACAGCGAGGAAATTGACTTTGTGGTGAGATTTTTTTTTTTGGCAACTAAAAAAAACTTCTATAGATGAATAAAGGCCCTTTATTCCTATTCCTTATGAAGGTTGAAATTCATTGATGAATATGAAGAAGGGTAATACGCTGAAATGAAAATCTCGATAATGAGTGGAGACACAGAACAAATCCAGATGTTTCTTCTGCAGGGCTCAAGGACTCACTGAAAGGTTTGAAGAGATGAAAATAATACATGACGAGGCCTTCACACTCCCCAGATCTCAACCCAACTGTATACTTATGGAAGACTTTGGAGACTTGTGAGTGCTTTATACCACGATCATCAAAACACAGAGTAAGGGGAAAATTTTATGATAGATTGGCAAGTTCCAGAAACTTGGAGAATTGAAGTTGTCCTGGAGGCTAATGGTGGCCCCAACACCTTACCAAGGGACTATTTTTTTGGTGGGGTGGGAGGTTCATTGTCATGCATCTGTGCATACTCCTAAATTTATCAAAGTAGAAAGTTAACTGTACTTTTCAATCATAAAAGGCCTTCGTTGTTTTGCTTTGGACAAGATAATTAGCCTGTTCTTTCAAAGCACCACCAAAACATCATCACAAAATGTCAGAATGACTGTTCTGTCACTTCCAGCACTGGTAGAGAACTCCTCCTTTCTCCCTTCGTCAAGCCAAAAGGATATTCCCTCTACCGTCTAATTAGTCCATCTTTTTAATGCAGCAGTCTGGGCTCTACATAAAAGGACTTGAAGATTGCCCTGTAGCTTGTGATCAGCAGGATAGTGAACGACTGATCTGAACTGGAGAAGAAGCCCAGGAATTAAATCAGCAGATAATATGATCATCGATGGCGGTGGGGGGGTTTCCCAGATTCAGCGGGGCATCTGGGCAGCATGAGGCCGTTCCTAAAAACAGCTTTTATGAGCTTCTAAATGGGAGTGAGCCTTATCTTTATCTGCTCCAGCACAACATCCAGGCAGCGAAGGGTTACGCAAGTGATGGCGCCCTGTAATTGCGGTGGCTGGGTACCCACTCACATCGGCGCCGCCAGATGTGGCGCTTTAATTGTCTCTCTGTTCAGCATTCACTTTGTTTTATTTATTACGGACTGAACCCCTCCAATCACGCATTTTAAGGCAGCCATTGTCTATGCTGTGCTCAGTATTCATTTAACTACATCCGCCTCGCGTCTGGTCAATCTCCTGTTATTCATACTTGGTATTGCACCTCATTAACGCTAAGTGGGGAAACTGCTACCACCATTCCCTGTAATTAATGCAGGTAAAGCAGATATCAAGAGACACAATACAACATTTAAACAGTTTTTCTGAATTTTATTAGCATGTTAACATGTGGCAATCATAAAAGGAAACAATCAGTGATGTGTTGTGAAATCACAGTTTTCTCTGCTCCATGGTACTTTTGCCGCGTCGAGAAATTATATATTGTAGTGGCACTGTTACCGGGGCAGTGGGAAACAAACAGGCTGGGTGAATAACAAGTCCAATTTGAGCCTTGCGGAGCAGAGCATGACATTTGCAAAGATCAACACCCACTCTTTGCATTGATGTTCTCATAATACAATGTTCTTTAGCACAAAAGCAGCGCCCATTATTGCCGCCCAATCCGGCAAAGAATCATTACCAATGCTAAACCTTGTGTTGCTTATAATCTTGCGTGGAGAAGTCACAGTTGAATTCTCCTAATGAAAAGCTAATTAGACATTAATGAAACACTTAAAGGGTACTTCACAAAACATTAGACAAATGTCACGTTGAATGGAGGAAACAAGGTAATACCACAATTAGAAAAGCATCAGATGGTGATGGCAATTGCCATGTCAACTTTGAGGCAGATGCTATTTTTGCTAATGGTTTCACGAGGCATTGTGACGTCTTGACGCGCTATGCCCATTGTGCTTTATCGGTTATTGCTCTGCATCAGTTAGTTATACTATTTCATAAACAGAATCATTTTTCAGTCGGACCTGTCATCCATCTTGTTCCCAATCCAAATACATGTACCAGAAAAATAAGAAATGTTTCCTTTCCTGTCTTTTCAACCGGGCCTGCCACTTACAATGACACAGCAGAAAGAGTTAGTGGGAAACTTTGTTGAAATCTGTCTTCTTGCCCAACCTGATTCTTAGTCTGAAATGCTGATGCTGCTGTTAGCTGAGATTTAAAAAAAAAAAAAAAAAAGCTTCCCTCACAGGGAAGGCAGGGATTGGATACCAACAGGACCTGAACGCGTACTGGGCTTTGGTGCGTGGCTGTGCAGGCAGAGGACAGACTCCTGGCGGGCTCAGCGCTGAATGCTGAAGCTGTAGAGAATCCCTAAGTGGTGCCATGTAGTTTAGTTACTGATGGAGGGCCAGAGAGATGGGGGAAATGGAAAATGTGGTAGGGGGGGAAGCGATAGAGACAGATACACAATGAGCGAAGGAGAATGACTGATGGCACTAAGTAGCAAGTTTCTCGAGCCCTTGCTGGGTCACCTTTGAAGTGTACTCATACCCCCAACAGTCCCATTTCCCAGCTGAAGCTCCCCGTGGTTAGATACACAGCTTGGGCAATGCTGAGCAATACATTCAATGACTTCTTTTCTTGACTATTGTCCAGGGGATATGAAGTATTCTCTACACACGTTCGTGGACTTTCCTCCAATGTGCTACATATTTAGTCAGCTATGTCTTCTCTGCTCTGCTCAAAAAGTCTCCATCCAGTCTTCCTTATGCACGCTCCGATTTGGTTGCTCATGATGAAATGTTATGACTCATGGCAGTTGCATAGTGGACTTTCAGGAGCTGCTGAATCTCTCTAGTTCTATTTCGAAACCTGGCCTGGCTCATCTGCGACAAATTACAGCGGCATAAAACTGTGTTACTCACACTAACACGTGCTAAAACAGGCCAATTCTCTCCTGGTGAAGGGCTTCACTTCATGAATGTAAAACAACACTATATCAGAGATATCCTGATCCGTGGTCATCAGGAATGAAAATGAGTATCGGGGACCACAATATGCAGGGTTATCCTTGGAAGTGAGAGGAGAAATGTACCATTGCATGCTTTGAATTTCTTTTTCATGAGAGAAATAAAGGAGAAAGAGATGGGGAACAACAGGCAACAAACTTCCCCAGATGGACTCAGTTGATAGTTGGTGTCTTTGTCCCTAAGCAACAGGGATGACCTGCTCGCTCCTATACCTGTGACATGTTTGGTGCTAGCATGGTTATTTGAACAAGATGATCCAGAGGCTTCCAAGATCACAATTCACAATTACCTTTGCACGTCATAGAGGTTATCAAAGGCCAAAAACTACTGGTCTGTTATTGGTCAGGGTTCAACATGAAGTCTCACGTGTCTCTAAAACAATTCATAGAAAGACAATGTTCATCAAACGACCATGTGAAAGGCATACATTTTGCATGTAAGTCTGATGCCTGAATTAGATATGTATTATCTAATAGGAAGGGCCCTGCGAGATCTTCAAATCTGGCTGCAGGAATTTGCTCCCGTTCAACTGTAAAATCATTAGTGAAAATTACAATACAATACAAACTGTTACAACAAAGTAGGAAGAACACAAAATATAATTGTATGCTAGAGCATTTAGATTTCCTTCAGGTGGTACAAACTATTAAAACCTGCAGCAGAGGGTCGGGTTGTCCACATACTTCAGGCCATGCTGTGCACATTCATATTCCATATATCACTCTAGCCATCTTCCCTGACACTGTAAGTTCACATGTTTCAGGTGTTCATTGATTGGATGTCCCCGATTGCAGCAGAGTGGTCCTTGTCTCCTAAGCCATCAGTGAAACGAATCTAGTCTCTAAATGGTCTAGTGGAGCAAACTCACTGGCCAAGATCAAGACAGCTTACTGTGCTCAGTGAGCGAGAGAGAGAATGAGACAGAGAGAGAGAGAAAGAGCGGTGAGAGGAGAGCAAGAGAGTGCTGATATATCCATACCTCCCTCCTGGGGAGCCCATGTAATGAAAACAGGACACAGCACAGTGGTTTGGACTGTGGCTGCTTTTCCCAGCATTTCAGCAGGCACCATGTTGGATATCTGCAGTGCATGCGAGCTGAATGAACAAGGAAGTCTGGGCAGCGACTTATCTGAGGCAGCGATGTGAAGTGAATGAGTGGAGCAGGTTTGAAAAAGCAGGAGGAAAAGCTGCTGTAACTTATCACCTCACATCTAGCTGCATAAGGAAGGAGGGAGGGAGGGAGCCGGTGTTAGGGGGGTTGGAAATCATTGCATCACATTTCTCTAAGGGGAGGTAGGAAAAGAGGAGAAGCGGGTTTACATGCTGCGCTCACAGAACTCACAGTGGTAGGAATGCATGTACCGAGATGTTCTCTCAAAAATACACGTGGAGATGAGGTGCTGATGCTTTGCAAAGCTTGAGATTGGAAAGTGGTTTCATGTAGATTTCCAAATGATTATTTTTCATTATTGATTAAAGCTGCTGTATTTTTTTATGTTTTCAAAAAATTAAATGTGTATTGTACTCTCAACACAGCTAGCCTCATTAGACTTATCCTTTTGGTTTTCTTTTGCTCACATCAACCCTGTTTTCAGTAGCAACAGCCAGCGTTTCTTTTTAGCAGGAAAAAAAAAACCTTTAATAAATCCACTGTATGCTGCCTGCACAGCAGCAAACACTAAACAGACAAAATGAGCAACTAGCTGGTGAACAAAGTCAAACACAGCGAGCTAAGGATCATAATATTTTCCTTGGCGGTTGGTGGAGACCAAAAACAAACTAAAATGAGAGTGAATATTGGGCACACAGTTTTGTGAGGAAATAATAATGCTAGATAATACATAGTTTTTGTCCTGAAGTGACAAAAGCAAACAGTCAGTGGAGCTGATCTAATCTACAAATAATTGTTTAAACTGATTAATTATTTAGTCTATAAATGAATTAATGAATGTTTGGCTTTTTCCTCGAGAAATGACTTCAACGAGCATTGCTGATTACTTTTCTGTTGACGGACTCATTGCTTTTTTTTTAAACTTATTTTTGGTCTCTCAAATATAAAATATCATTTACAGGTACAGCTGCTAATGCTAATGGGCTAAATAAACTTCCAATCATCAATAACAATATATTAGCTGTCATGACTGTTTCATTGATCTGTTTCTCTGTTCATTATTTTTTATCTCCACTCATCCTATTCATCCCCTCTCCTTTGTCTCTTACCTCACCTTTCTTCCCTCCCCCTCATGCCTTGCAGCATGTCTTGGGAGAGCTTTGTGCATAAACAGGTTTCTATAATGAGTGCCGAATCAGGACTGGGACAAACAATGGGACTGTGCGATGGAGGGGCCGGGAGGAAAGAGAGTCTCTGCAGGAAGAATGCTGAGGGAAAGGTTAAAGCTCTGGTGAGAGCAGGCATCATCTACACAGCGTCCTGCTGCTTTCTCCCTGTCCGTCATGTTCACAGAAAAACACAGTGTGAGATCTCTGCCTGTGTGTGTGTGTGTGTGTGTGTGTGTTGCAGCGAGTGTTCTGGTGCATAGGCAGGATAATTGGAACGATTTGTATCACCTATGCTTCTGTCCTTCCAATTTGCATGAACATATGCTGGTAAATAAACTCATGTTCACATGTTCAAAAAGGGACATGTTGGGATGTTGGGCCACTGTCACATCGACTGCCAACAATGGAAACAATGTGAAATTGATATTGTGTGTTTGATAAACACGCAGTGATGAGAAAATGTGTTTAAAAACCCGCCATGTATCCATCTGGATAAATTACCATAAGACTGACACGAGTGTCTGGGGACAACAAAATGTCACCGTGATAGGAAATATCTTCCATGAAAGAGGCAACAAGAATTCTCCTTGGGGGCGCTGACATGACTGTCTGAATGGTGCATTTGCAAAAGAAAGATTTTAATGTTGTAAGGTCAGGAGGGTCATCCGGCCGTGATTGCTGAATGTCAGATTGCCATCGGAATGAAATCAGAGCCTTGTGAATGGCTACCTAGAGCAAATAACCTTTGAGGCACACTCTCCAGTGACCTGATATATGGGGAAATCACATTTAATGCCAGTCATACAGAATAAACCCTCGGAGTCCATAGCTCACCCTCTGATTATTCAAACATACATCTCAGCGTGGACTGTGGATAATCGAATTGATTTGCTCGTTCCCACCCACGACTCCTTGCTGCAGTATATTTTCCTTATTAAGCGCTGTGGTGGTCTGACCAGACTCTTGCGAGGTTTGTGCTGCAAGGAGTGGACTCGGCACACAGACGGTGGAATAAAGCAATTAGATGTGATATTTTCTACAAATTTTAAGGACATGGAACGATCCTAATTTCTTGTAATCCTGTTTCATAAGACATTATCTGTGGAAATGCTTTTTTTTTTTTTTTTTTTTACCGATGGAAGTATTACTGCACCGAGCCTGCTGTGACTCCATTTAATTTAAACTTCTTCTTTATCAGGGCAAGCATCTCTGTAATCCAAGGCTGCCTCCTCTCTGATCCTCTATGCCAGACTGAGAATACACAAGCCAGACTGCTGGAGCCGTGAATCTGCGGTGTCCCGATGTCTGTGAAGTTTGCATTCACCACTACCCAGCCGTCGCTTTATTATCCCTGCTTTTCTCTTCTAAAGGTGACATTTGTCTAACTGTTCAATCCCTCTAACATGCAGCGCAGCAGTCTGGGACCTATTCAGCTTTATAGTCCCGCTTTACAGAAGGTGTGCGCTGAATTTAGAATTCAGATAAGAAATGGCGCGTATTGGAACTGCTGGGCACTTAAACCCCCTTGCCATCCATTTAATTAAAAACAATACAATAAATTACAAGCAATGCTATCAAGAAGTGGGAGGGAGGGAGAAGAGGAAGTAACCGGAGGCATGGTAAATTATGACTTTATGCCGGAAAACATTTTAAAGTGGGGACATCATGGTGTGTGCATAAATTTAAGTGTGCAAGTGCTGATCTGTCAATCATGCACTGTTCCCTGAATGCAACCGTGGGGGACCGAAAATCAGTATACATCCATTTTTCTTGGTATATTTCATGGTGTAAACACCACAAAAAGTTAAATTTGTGCATGTGTGATGAATGAAAAAAAACATCTTTTGACATACACAGTCTGGCAGGGTGGAATAATACGCAGCAGCTGATGTCTAGTGAACTTTCAGTGGTGGTGTTTTAAGATGTGAAAAGCAGAATAAGACCAGAATAAAGATAAAGATGCACATGGGGTCCAGTGTGGCTGGTAAAATCACCTCTGCAGCGCTTAAAACTCATGCTCACTCATCATCACAAAACCCTTTTTCACTGTTTGCAGCCGCCACTTTTCACCTCCGAAAAAGACTGACAAACATCTGTTCTAATCTGTAAACCAGCAAGCACATTAGGAGCTTTGGGGCTTATTCCCTTCATCCACTTTTAGACTAGTAGCTTCTCAACTGCGGAGACTTAAGCAGCGCGCCCAAATCCACCGTGTGATCGGTGCTCTGTGATAATCCACAAAATATTGCAAATACTGTATCAGCGTGATTTCCAAGAAGAATCAGAACTAATACAACGTATCAGATTCTCTGTTCAAGCCCACATAATCAGTTCAGCTGAGGCTTTGAGAGCAAAGCGAAATGAGCCAAAACGTGTTTCTCACACAGTATGACTTTTTTGCAAGTGTGACTGAAGGTGCATAGGGGCCATATGCTAGACTTTGAGAGGTACTACGACAATTTTATACCTACAATTCAGCTTACAAGTCATAAAAAGGACTGCTAACCTGTGGAAACAGCTGTATTATTTCTTCTGTGGCTCTGGTCTGAGAAAATAACCCCCATGATGTCACAATGATCGTCAGGGTTATATCAGCTTGGGTTTGGCAACTTCAAATTCTTGACAGAGAGCTTTGATTATGAATTTGACAGACACAGGTGTTTATAAGGAGGAACGAGAAAAAGATGTCCTCATGTTGCATTCAGGGATTTGTAGGTTCCAGCTTGAAGTCCATATTAGGAAGTAAAATTTGGATTGATGCTGTGTCAGTTTTGAACATTATTTTAAAACCCTGTCTCTCCCAAATCTTAAATGTTATGGAAAAGCAATACAAAATCACTTCTATAACAGGAAAACTGGATATTCTTCTGAGTGTTAAAGAAGTAGGGCTGGCTGGGATGTTGATATCAGTGCCAATACAATGCTTTTTGGATATCTTACTTTGTGGAACAGTTTTCGCCTTTTTTTCTTATTAAAATACGCCAAAACTGCTGAATGGATGAGCGTAAAATAAAGAACTTTGCCAAAACAAAACAAAGTTGAAAGGAGTAAAAAAACCAAGGATTTCATGCCAACTTCTGCTACTCAATGCAGCAGAGAATTATTGAGGTTCAGTACTCCACAATAAGTGAAAAGAAAGGAAATAACTGAGGTCAGCGTTCATAAGTTTTATGACAAAACTGTGTAGGAGAGTGTGTGTGTGTGTGTGTATTACTGCAGAATCTGTGAGACAATGGGAGTGATGGAGGGTTTACATGATTACATTGGTCTGTTATTTGTCTATCCTGACTGCCATGCTTGTGCAACTCGTATGTGTGTGTTTGTGTGTGCAGCGAAGGGGGGGCGGACGTGCAGCGCTCGCGAGCAGCATACTGATGAGTTCCCAGCATGCGCCGATCAAATTATACTACCTACT
This sequence comes from Scortum barcoo, assembly GCA_023238725.1. Lineage (NCBI taxonomy): Eukaryota > Metazoa > Chordata > Actinopteri > Centrarchiformes > Terapontidae > Scortum > Scortum barcoo. The sequence goes on from CM041541.1 coordinate 3,888,969, forward strand.
CTCTTTCTTTCCCTTCACCTGTCTTTCAGTCCATCTCGCCTGTTGCCCCTCCTTTACCCTGCCTCTCACTCTGCAGGTTAACAACTCAGCTCTTCCACAGAGCGATGCTGCTGACCGGCTGCTCCCACAGTATTTGAATTCCTGATGATTCCTCGCCTTTAAGATAAGCTATCAGATGCACCTTGATGTAGGTTTCTCAGTCAGACCTTTTATTTCCCAACAGGGGCTCAAGTTAATCTGGCCCAGAAGCATTCAGATCACAGCAGGTCTTAATGTCAAATGAAAACTTCATCGATCTAAAATAATATTATGTCCAGCAGTCAATGAGCTAATGGTGAATTGCCAACTGTGACAGGATGAAACACTGATGTTATTTTAGGAAACTTGGCAGTTCGTGCGGCTGCTATTTGTTTATTGTGCCATTTCTGGGCACCACTCTTCATTTTTCATCGTGGTCATCTCCGTGCTGATATGAATGGGAACTTAAAGTGTTCAATATGAAATAATTAAGACATGGTGAAATAAAGACAATATAAAGTACGACCGTATCATTGTTGTTATCGAGAAATGTTATATTATCCTGCTGCTTTTTACAAGTTTATTGCAGGTCATTTATATTTCACTCCAGTAGTTTTTATTTGAAAAAGTGTTTCTAATTCAGTAACACACTGTTTTATTTTTGCATCGGAAAGGGAACCCCTGCAGGAGAGCGAGACCCCTCTGCCCCGCAGATGCCGCAGGAATTTATACTTTAAAAGCCAGCTGCTAGCGCCACTGGCACACCTCACTCACATCACTTAGACAAATTGACTCAGGGTGATATAAATCAAAACTCTGAAAGAGAGTAAAGTAAGTAAAGAGAAGGGAGACAGGGAGATAAAACAAGACTAAGACTCGACAGCCACGCTTACAGCTTTGGCAAGATACAGCTATGCTAACATACTGATGTTTGTAGGTATAATGTTTACCGTGTTCGCCATCTTAGTTTAATGTATTAATATGTTGCTAATTAGCTCCCAAAACAAGTTATTAGGATTCATCATGTGAGAACCATGAACATCAGATCCATAATTATTTGTGCCCTATTTATTTGTGCTTATAGATACCAGATAAACAAAACTTTTGACCTGCTGAATGTCTCAGATGAAAAATCAGTGAACTTAATCCTCTGGACGCCATGAATGACCGTGCAGAAGCCCATGGCAACCCATCTAATAATTTTTTGGGGCTGGCCGGCCGATATTGCCGTCCCCAGAGCTGGCGTGGCTAATAAAAAAGACTTGCCCCTAAAAGAGAAGTGAAAGAAGGAAGGATAGAGCAAGAGAGAGGGAGAGAGTTAAAGCAATAAATCAATTGGGGAGAGTGAAAGAGAGAGAGAGAAAGATACAGACCAAGTCAGAGAAAAAAAAAGAGAATCCATAAAACACAGATTAGGCTTCCTAAAACGGCCTAATACAGAAACTCTAATATCAGCTGCTGTGCAGTAACTCTGATGTGCAGGGTGGAGGTGGAGTGCCGCTGACTCTCTTCACGCACTGCAAGCTGGGATACCAAGAGGTTGTGTGGTATCTGCGCTGTGCGCGACGACAGACGAGGTGTGGCTCTGAATGCCGATTGGCTCGGCGCGGGGCTGGACGCTGGGTCTAGGTCAAATGTTTTTAGAGGTGAGGCGCAGCAGGGCCGATTGACCCGCGGGTTGCGGGAGTGGAGTGGAGACAGAGATGAGGTGGAGTCGGAGCGAGGGAGGGAAGTAAGTGGGTACAGCTGCTCCGAGTGGCTTGCGCTGTGTGAATTTTTAGAAACGGATACGCAGAGGCCGTGAGTCACCTCTTTCGTGAGTCACATCTTCAGGGATTGATTGCAAATTCATCAAACGCAACGCGCCCCAATGCTTATCGTGTAGGTATGACGATAATGAAAAAGGCTTAAACCTGTCAACACGCACACTGGTACTGGACTGCGGACGCCACCATGCTAATAGACTGTGTTTGAAGATAAGAGGACAGTGTATACGCAGTGAAATCGAGAGGCTAAACCAGCACGGTGAAGCCCTGCGCTGGATTGCTGTGAGGCCGAGTGCGGGGGTGGGGGTTGGGGGTTAATCTGAGGCTGGGTAGTGAGGCAGTAATGCCAGAGCTCATGGGGAATTACTGGGGAGATTTGGAGGAAATCTGCTGGCAGCAATTTCCCTGTCTCTTTTATTAGCCTTGATGTGCAATTTGCTGCTGGCTGCTTTAATATGACAGGCCGCGTCTTTGCTTGTGTTTCTTGCGCCCCCACCGCCACAATAGCTGGGTGGTGATTCAGGTTCAGAGATGCACAGGGAGGAAAGAAAATGTGTCACTGTACATGTGTTATGTAATACAGCATGATACTGGACTTTCCCCCAAAGGGCAGTGCGTCATTGTGAAAAGGTCAGACACTGGGATTAAGTTTGTTGCTTTAAGACACTTCAGCAGGGTGAATATTTGAATATTTGAATCATGTGGTCAAAACGCGGCCTCCCTGCTTTGTGACTTGGCCACCCAGCTGCCAGCCCTGTTTGCATGCGTGTTTGTGTGTGTGTGTGTGTGGCGACAAACCGTATCTCCACCAACCCATACCCCCCCCTCAGGACACATGTACACATCAAAGCATCCCCCGGCAACATGCTATACATGCACCTAAGCACATTGTCTATCTTCCTCTCGCACTTTTCGCGCCCAGTCTCTGTCCAGGCCCTGCAGGCTCTCTCTGCTGCTCGGCATGTAAAGGATAAAGAGGTGACTGACGCCGAGAATATAAAGAGAGGAGCGCCGGCAACAGAGCACTCACAGCTGATTGTAAAGCATTGTTGTGGTTAAAAATGGAGGCAAAAAAAAAAAAAAAAAAAGCTGCAGACTGTAAGCAGGTGTGAATGTTTCTGAAATAATATTCAGGGCGTGCTGACTCGCTTGAACATTACTTGGTAGGAAAGTCAATAGTTCAGACGGAGAAGCATGCTGGAGCTTAATCACTGTAAGGACTACATCTTGCTGAGCCCTTGGAATGAATTTTGTTTCATTCAAACGCAGAGCGCAGTGAATGATTAGCTGCGTGCAAAGATGGGAATGCGCAGAGGGTGCAGACTACATGTGCAGCGCCTTCCTTTTCTGATTGCTGTTTCCCGACCGCCAAAGATAAGCAGCGATCCCACACCTCCTCATGTCTCATTAGACCAGGAGATAAACAACAGCAATATTTCATTTTCAACAACAACAACAACAACAAAAAAAGCCCAAACCCCTCCCTGCTTCATATTATGAAGGGGCAGTTTCAGTCCCAGGAGCGGCCGCGAGGAAGCCGAGAGACCCGACGGAGCTGCAGCAGTTACCTGCCTGAGCGGCGCCGAGGGACGAATAGGAGCGAAGGTGGGAAGGAGAGGAGCCGCAGCTTATAGCATTGCTGCGTTTCAATCAACAGCGGCTTTAGGTTCTGATCCCAAGCTGGAGTCGGCGCGAGTGGGCGCAGATAGAGAGACAGCGAACGGTAAAGGCTGCGAACATGACAGTTTTAGGTGGATCATGGATTTGTATCCTCTATTCACCGACATTCAAATACTACAAAATCTTTCATATGTAAGTCGGAAGATATGGAGTTATACTGGTTGAAGTCTGTCACAATAAAAAGGTGTTTTCAGGGTACAAAACTCTATTTACTATTGAGTTTTCATGTCACATGGCAGATACATATACTATCCAATCACGTCATCAAAGCAATCCCATATGGCATAGGAACACAAAAACACAGGTCCATAGCCTGTCCATCTGCCACACACTGGTTGACAACAGCGGTTGCTAACCACAAAACTACTGAAGAGGCGACAGCGCGCAAGTGTCTGTGTGTGGCTCTGCGATAGAGTCGAACCGGCATGCCAAAAAGCATAACAGGCCTCCAGCGTCGTGCCCGCGGCGACAGCATTCAGGCCTCTCTCCAGCAGCCCTGGACTGACTTCACTCCAACATCTCGGCGATGTGCGCTCGCATGGCAGCACTCGTGCGCCTTTCGTCCGAGTCTTTATGATGCTCTGCTGCTCGGCGGGGTGCTGTTTGGTGCGGCCGCACATCTCCACCACTCCGAACAAAAAACCCTCGACAAGCAAGTTGTCTAAATTAGAGGGAACCAATTAAGAGAGCAATGGGTGGTAAACACAATCAAAGGCAACATGTCAGCAATCTAAACCCATCTTCAAGGCATGATTGAAAATATCAGCAATTCCCTAAAACACCTAAAATGTAATTTGCTGTTTATTTTTTTGGGACAGATGGAAAAAAATAAAATTGTTGTGATCACATTGGAAGAAATATCCAACTGGATTTGAAGTTCCTTATTTTTTTGTGTAGATTTCACAACTGCATGCTGTGAATGCATAAGAGGAGGCCAGCTGTGTGTGAGTCTCTCTTTTTGCCAAATGTCTTTTTTTTTCTGGCACTGAGGCTTTTTTTTGTGGACAGTGAAAACTGACAAAATCATTGTCAAATTGGAGGAGAAACCCATCCTTTCTCAGGTATATATGATGGGAGAGATCGATAAAGGAAATTCAAATTTTGTTTTACGATTAAATATTTAGTTTTTATGCACAGACTGCTGTACTGATGCAGGACTGATGCAGGAAAAACAGCTTATAATAATACTTCTAATGACTAACAAGGGATCAAATTATAAGAACAATTTCTGTAATAAATGATGGTTTTGCCAACCTATATTTTTATAATGGAAACAGGTTTGCATTTTCTTCTTATGCCCAGTCAAGCAGATCCAGTTATTCACTCTCCCCTATGGATGAAACTGCCTGTCTGGCATTCTTTGGTCGAAGTCGGAGAAAATGTGGTGTTAGTGAAAAGAAAACAAAACAAAAGAGAGCCGCGGAAAAGGTGCCATACCTTGAGGGACAGAACTAATGAAGCAGGTAATGAATGGACCTGCTTCCTAAAACATCAGCTAGCACAGCTGGAGCATAATGGACTGCAAAAAACAAATGAGTCACTTATCAGCTAGGTTGTGTTTCGCCCACCGACATCGTTGGCGTAAATACCAGAAACTATTAATGCCCAACTCATTATAAAAGAAGACAAATAACTTTTTGATAAAAAGAAGCAAAGGGATGGATAATTATTAAACAGTTTACAGGCCTTTTTATGTAAATGGAAAATTAGTCATTTTTGCTGTCATGCTCATAGAAACAGAGAGGCCTGAGTCACACCTGCATTGGTGTTCTACCCGAATGGGTCAATGCTTATATATTAAAGGGGGACTCCAGCTATTTACTGCTGTATTTATATGCATTCGAGGGAAGCAAAATTAAAGCAGCAGAGGCCAACACATCCTGACTTTTATTTCCTAGAATGGGTTTCAAGTTTCAAAAGTACCATATCCTACACTTTCTATAATAAAATATAATCATTCTATAACTTTCTCCACACTCCCAGATTGTCATGTAGGCCTGCTGTCATTGGCTGGATAACGCTGATGACATCGCTGTGACATCATCAGGGCTATTTTCTCTGACATGACAGTTTAGTCAGCCCAAAGTTCCCAGAAGAAACGAGGCGAGGAGGAAAGAAACCAGGCCGATTCATCACGGGGGAAATGGAGTGGCAGCTGGCCTCCCCACTGGCCCGGTCCCGTCGTCCTCCAGTGTCCTGCTGCCCCCCTCCCGGCCCGATCTGGCTCACCCGTCTGCTCCCCTTCTGGCCCCTGTTACGCCCCATCAAGTCGGGGAGCCACAGCCAGGAGCCCCGGACCTCAGCACCCCTGCCTGAAGGATATGTGTGTGTGTATATAGCTGTGGACCTTGAGGGCGTTTCCGCCTCCATCAACACAGCCCCCGCTGAGGGTGACACCTGCGAATAACAGTTTAATAGCTGAGTAATGTCTCTGGCCTCCTCCCCAGCTGCGCCGGGGCGGCCTGGTGGGGCACAAGGCAATTGAAAAGCGTTTTCTGTCTTTAGTGTATACACACAGACATACCCACACACACATGTGCATTCACTGTATATATGTTTTTGCACACGCACACTGATGTGAGCTGATAAAACAGTCAAGAGGCTGTAAAACTGGGGCAGAGGTGCCAGCAGCCGGCCAACGAATGGGCTTATACATCATATATCTTCATACTCCACCTGCTCCTGATGCTAATGCTTCTCCTTCCATTACAGGTATGTGTGTCCGCTGGGGGAATTACATTGTAGAGTACAGTGCATATTTAAGGCGGTGCGATCTCTGCAGACCAAACAGCTTTATTGTGGCAGTGAACAATCTTTGGATTTTTTTTTTCCAAATGTAATCCATACATTTTGCAGAATAGGAATATTACAGAGAAACGCTCTCGCCCGCGGTGATTATTGATTCTGCAATCTGATGAAATATTCCTATTCATAGGGCCCGCTGATTATCCACCCAGGTAGATTATCAAGCAGCCTAAGTCAACTGTACACACATTCAAGAGATGCCGGGGAGGATAAATGTTTAAAAGTGTGAAATTAAAGATTTTCAATGGTAAATTGGCCACAGAGGCGAGGCTGAGCAGGAGCAGGTTAGTTTCTGTTTAGTTTGCGTTTGCGTGCATGGCTGCATCCGCGTCTCTAAATTCATAATGAAGCATTTTATCCCTAGCCCTGTACAGGAGGCATATATTTTATCTTTGAGTGCACAAAGTTTAATTTGCCCTTTCTGTCAGCGTGTGAAACTTTGTTGGCAATTCCCTTTTTCCACTGTGTCCTCACAGGCCAAAACTAAAAAGATATCTGGAACAGAAACTCTCCTTGGAGAAATGAGGAATATGTGAAGACGATGCAACGAACCTGCTGGGAGGCAGGACGCGAGTAATTAAAGCCTTACCGCGAGTTATGAAATCTATTAAAGAAAAAAAACATGTAATAGCTGCAACAAGAAGTTTTTACGTATCTGAAATGAAAAATGATTCTAAAAATAACTCTACGGTTCTTATTTCTGCACTTGAGAAAGCAAGCCTCTTTCTCGCCCCAACATAAATACATAATGTCGTTCCTTCTCATTCTGTCTCATTAGCTCCGGTGTTGAGGTGAGGATGGAGTGGCCAAAGACTTCCAGTTTTTCCCAGCCGTCATTCTCAAGAAGGTAGAGTGGCCCTCGCTGCCTATCAAACCAAACATACTGCGATAAAGGTGTTACTGCTGACAATGACAACTGGGTTTCCCAAGTTTGAAAGACGGGTTTGAAAATAGATACAAACCTGGGCGTGGAAAGTCATGAGACCTCTTAAGCCCACTCCTTATCTCTGGTTGAGGGCAGAGCCTAAGGCATTAAAAGAAGGAAGAACACATGGGGTAAAAAAAATATGAAATCTCTGGTTCTGCTGCGTGCAATTATTATTACTTTTTAAAAAGCCTGTCAATTGAGAGTCAGTGGAGAACAAACCACAACATAATTTTTTTTTAATCTTTTTTTTTAAAAAGATGGGAAAAAAATAAAATTGTTGTGATCACATTCCTTTTTTTTTAAACACGGGTTTCTAGCACACAAGCTGCAGACAAATAGCTTAGGCTTAGTTATACTCTTCACCAATAATGCTCATAATGTCATTTTCTCTCATTCTGTTACATCAGTTGCTGTAATCTGTAGCCTGAAAGACGTGGGATTAGTCACAAAAACTCTCCAGTAACTGCTCTACGGGTGGGAAAGTGAAAGTACTGTGAATGACCACCTCACAAACATGTGGTGCTTAAACAGTCAGCGGGTTGCGCTGAAATACGTTTCACCGTCCGACCTGTTGGTGTGACGCCCCTCCCCTGCCTCGATTGTTGATTTATGAGGAATTATCCCTCAAGTCCAGCTTTGTGATGTGGATTCGCTGGAATTAATACCAATGTGAATGTGACTCATCTTACTGTATGGAGGATAATGGGCTCTCTGACATCCAGCTGAATAATCTCTGCCTTTCTCAAGCAGTCAAACAGTGTGGAGACTAAAGAGACAGAATGCCGGGTTCACCCATCTCCTGCTTTGCACAGAAAGAATATCCATCTAGCGGCCTAATTATTACTGACAGATGGATGGCAGGGTCACAGCAGATGCACCCACTTAGTACTAAAACCACCACTGCACCAATTGATCTTGATGTTCTTGTAATGTTAAAACCTTAGAGGACTGAAAGGAGAATGGCAGCAGTGAATAATGGTGGTGGAGGGGTGGGGGGGAGGAGGAGAGGAGAGCAGATAACATACTGGCCGAGCACACTAATTAGCGGGGAGAGAATGAGTAAACCGGAAGCTAAATATGAGGAATGAAATGGGTTTGATGGCTAATCACAAAATCTTGTGATTTCCAACAAGTGATAATTACCCTCCGTAATTTCTCCAAGCTGCGCATTCTTTCCAGCCGTCACGGAGGGAAAAAAAGTGCAGCAAAGTGACAGACAGAGAGGCAGTGGGAGTGCTTCTTTACATCTCTGGCTGTCAGACGTGGGAGCTGAGTGGCATTCATCCTCCCCTCTGCTTTCACCGGCCTGGTCACTAAATCACGGTCTCTCTCTCTCTCTCTCTCTCTCTCTCTCTGTTTTTGCCTTTCCAGCCTTCTGCTGAGGTCAGCTCGGAGCGGTCCAGACGTAAAGAGGAGGCATCCATCACCTTTTTATTCGTCCAAAGCCTCGGCCGCTTAATGCAGCCTGAGATAGAGCAAAAAGACAATCCAATCAGCCGGCCGAGATTCAATCCTGCCACATTCCCGTGACTCCGCTATTTTTGGACAGACAAAAAAATGCAGGGAGTTGCAGAAAGGGGCTTTCGGGAACAAAAACAAAAAAAACAAACAGATGCAGAGAGGAAAACAGTAGCTGCATACCGCCTGAGTCGATACATTTGGGATAGACGCAGGTAAGTACGGACGAGTTAAACACAATGTTTGGTGAAAGGGAAATAATTTCCCCAGAGGCTGTTCTTTAAAGAGACTGTGATTCAACATAAACACAAAACTGATGAGTGCCCCCGTCATGTTATGGTAAAGAATTCCCCTCGCATCAAGCTGGAAGTGGAGCAAGATAAATCTGGAGCCATTTTCTGGAAACGGCCTCTCGGGACTAATAAGACGTTCTCAGAAAGCGAATTAATGTCCACCGCATTGTCCCCCTCGTTCTTCATCCCCTCAGATATGTGCGCATTGTCAAAACAGAGAACGGGAGAGTCAGTGTAAACAGATTATGCGTACTAGAGACAATGGCTGGTAGCCGACATTACGCCCCAGTGCTGAAAAGAGCCTATTAACCTCAGTTTGGATGCCAGGAAAACAGGAGATAATCTACTGCCTCACCAATTTTAAACCCTCAAATCCTCACACAGTCGATGGGTACCTAACCTCGGTTTGGTTGTTCAAAACCGGGAAGGGGTGGTGGCGGTGGTGGTGGCTGATCCCAGAGATAAGGACTTGATTTGGGAGGATAAACTGGTCTAGGATCTGCGCTTACAAGGCATCCCTCCCTCCAATCCCTCCTCTGAACGCTGCCTGTATTACCTGGCCATTAAGTTGTTGCCAAGGTATTACAGAGGCTATAAAGGTTGTTGCCAAGACAACCTTACACAGGTTGAGTAATGCCAGTGGTGCATGACTCCAGGAAGTCTTTCTATGGCCGTCAAGCAAATCAAGTCCTCCGTTTTTCTTGCTTTTTAAGTAATTGATAAAATAAGTGAGCACATTGTAGTGTATTTGTGAGTGTATGACAAAGAGACAGGGAGGACATACAACAACCTGATTGGACAAGAGAAACAAGGGATAAATATACATAAAGTATATGTATATATAGGCAGGTGACAAGTTAAAGGAAAAACCTTCAATTTAACCCCTACAGTGAGGGGATGTGGTGGCTCTGTTATGTTGTGGGGAGATTTAGCAGGCATGGTTTGGTCTCACTTTTCACCTCAGAAGGAAGGGTCACTGCGAATCAATACAAAGTTGTTCTGAGTCATCACCTTTATCTTATGATGAAACATTTACTCCCGATGGTCTCTTCCAGGATGAGAAAGCCCTCATCCACAGGACATGAGGGGTCACCGAATGGTTTGATTAAGGGTGTAAGTGATGTGAATCACATGATGGCCATACCTCTGGGAGAATTTGGAGCTACGCGTTTGACGGCGCCATCATCAAAACACCAAACGAGGGAATATCTTTTGAAAAATGGTCTTCACTTGGAGAATCAAAGCCAAGGAGCACTGAAGCTGCTCTGGAGGCACATGCTATCATATTTTTTTCCTTTAATTTGTCACTGATCTGTATATACACAGAGCCTGAAAAAAGTATTAGCATAAATTTGAACTTTTTCAATTGAAACAGACTGGTTTGGAAAAAAAAAAGAATACTACAATGACAAAAAACATCATTTTATTTTCTTCTATTCAAGTAGAAAATAGATTAAAGATAAGATAAATGGGTTGGAAGACTGCAGATTGTAGTTTATTGACTGGAGTTTATTCCTAAATAATAATCATACCTGAAATTGTATGTTGGTCATGGTAATGTTGGTCAGGAAGAAAAACTGCCAAAGCACGCAGTTTACTGAATGAAAGAGATCAATAAAAATCTGTAGTCATATTCGAAATCCATTTCTGTCCTCATCTTAAGACTACAGAGCTCTTAATGTTTGGTATGTCATGTGGATCATCATCAGTTATGAAGGCCTTTAGAGTTTCTACCCATTCACTGCAGCCACCTGTTGGCTTGCAGTGGTGGCGGCGGGGGGCATTATCATGTGAAAAATTGTCATCGACGCGTGATTCATTTTCTGTTAGTCGGCAACAGTTAGCAGGCAACATTTTTAAAAGCATCCACCACCGCGGTTATCAAACTCCGCCGCCGCTCCTCTCTGATTCACCGTCCATTCGTCAGCTCTGATTTTCAGAGAGTAGGAGTCGAGGAGTGGAGTGTTTGGGGGCTGACCTTACATCCATAATGAAAGGCACCGAAAACAAACCGACAGAACAAAGCCGATGTGATAATCAAACATCATTTTCACTGACTTTTTCCATCTTTTCATCTTTAAAAAAAAAAAAAAAAAAACGGAGTACGTGTGTACATAACTGAGAGACAGAGTTAGCCTGCACGCACTTGTTTGTATTCTGCCGCGAGGACATATTAAGATTCAAATCATGTCTGCCTCCCATCTTGATAAATGGAAAGAGTCTGCAAAAACTTCCCTAAATGGCCCTCTGGCATGGCTGGGGAATAAATTGAGCTAATCAAGGGTGGCCTCACAATCACTGCATCCACAAAGTAATCAAAGAGTTGAAAAGGAAACACACCGTGCATGTAGATGTGGGTGTGTGGGTGGATGTGTGTTAGAGTCAGTTTCAAGATATCTCCTCGTCCGGGCACTAAAAGCCACTTTGGAGCGTTGCGGCCATAATTGGCGCTTTCCCTCCATTCATTGTGCATGTGCGTTGTCACGGCGCACGTAAAAAGCCTGTCTGTCACAGCTGTATGGACGCTGTAAGCGCACAGCCAAGTGTCTCCATTAATAACCGACTCATTCAGTTGACAGGACGCTCGGGGCGACCCCGGAGAAATGTAGACGCACGCGGACGCGCCGACGACGCACGGCAAACTAAATGTTGACGCTCAATAAAAATGAGCTCTTGCGCTCAAATGGCTTCTTTATGTCGGGATCCGAACCTCTGTGGACGCAAACAAATGACTGAGAGGGGAGATGACTTTGCAAAGCCCCAGTTAGCTTAACCCTCCTCCCTCCTTCCCTGTATGGTTTTATTCTGTTCAAAATGAAACAGGGCCAAATAACAATCTATTCCTCTGGGCCTGATGACCGTGGAATAAATCCTGGGATTTGGGCAATACAGCGCACCTGCTTGCCTTGCTAATGGGCACGCTCGCACTCCCTCCAAAAAGTGTTTCCTGCAGCCAATTTAGTCACTGGCGAGGATATTCTCAGAGGTGGCAATCGTAGCAAACAAACAGCATGAATGAATGTATGTATCGTGTGTGTGTGTGTGTGTGTGTGCTTCTTTGACCGGCTCCCCCTGTGGAGATAGACTGAAGCGTAATGGATAACCACTCGGTCGAGCTGCTGTTCTTTTCTACGAGCCCGGGTCCGGTCCCAGGGGCGTCGCTGCATAAAACTAGGCTGGAACGGCAAATTCGACACAAATTCAACTTGATCATCTCATGCATTTTGAGCTCACAGCTCTGAACGGCACTTAAGTTCTGGAGAGCGCTGACTTCATCCGCGGACGCGCAGCAACTTTAAGTGTTGTGACAGCTCCTGCTGGTGTTTAAACGCCACATATTAACCTTGTGTCGTTATCTATGCAAATCTTTGTTACTTCCCACTCATTTCCTCCAAATGAGGCCTTTTCCCGGCGACCACAAAGAGCAACAGCCTGAAGCGAAAACACTCTGCAAAGGTGAATCTGGTCTAAATATGCATGTGGAGATACTAAAACTGCAAGCAGACATTTTACACATAACCAGAGGCGAGACTGTCCATGATCATTGAAAGGTTAGGGTGCTCTCTTTTATGCGCCAGCTTGTGCCAGCGTTACAGTTTTGCACCCGCCCAACTCCAACACAATTCAGCGCCCTTACTTACCACCAATGTTAAGCATCAACTAAATATGTGAGTCACCTTCTCAACTGTCATCAAAAAACAATCAGTTCCACTAAACCAACAGGCAGTGCTCAGCTGCCGCATAATGAAAATGTGACATTGAAGTCCGACGTGGGAAAAGTCACAGAAAAACTGAACCAAATCACACTCTCTGGAGGAAGGACAAATGCAAATCTCCAATTTGAAATGGAAAGTATGTTTCACCTACAACCTCCACCGACTCCGCGTTTCGCTCGCCGAGCAAAGGCAAATGTTTAACAGCTTCCTCCGAACCGTTCTCTCAGAAATACTTTGAACGTCCCGCTGGTGACTCGTGCTTTGTCGTGCCACCAAAGGGCACAGATGGATCGAGTCAAGTTGACATCCTGTGAAACACAAGGACACGAGTATCCGCAGGTTGCACAAAAAAAAAACAAAAAAAAACCCTGCCTTCTACGCTGCCCCGAGCGGCCTAAGTGCTCAGTCAGTCTGTTGAAACAGGCACATTGGTGTAATGGCTCGATGATGGGAGCATTACTGAGAGGACTGAGAGAGGCTTTTTCAAAAGGCAATGGTCTATAATCCCTCTGTTTGTAACAACAAGAGGGTATATCAAGACTATGTTGGACACGAAACAGCTCTCCCATCCCCTCCCTGTCTCAGCGCACAGCTCTTGTGAGAGGCCGGCTGAATGAAGGGAACTGAAGCGAGGGAAATAGACTTGCATTTGGAAAGGAATTACACAGATATCCTTCTGGATATCCACTGTTCGGAGGGCAACCAAATCTATGTTGGGATTAAACGCGATGTACCTTCACAAATCTCCTTTGAATGTGGCAGGGCTTCAGATATATTCTCTCTCTCTTTTTTTTTCATGTGCAGCTGGATAATTTGGAGTGTGTGCGTTTTCAGTTCATTATATATTGTGTTTTCATACCTGGGTGCAATCACAGATGGTCAGTGGCAGACCTCATGAAACACAATTTCCTGTCTGTTTGGATTACTCGGGTGTCTTAGATGTCTTTGATTTGCAGTGAAGGCGATGGTGATTGGCGGTGGCGGCGTCGTGCATGCACAGAGAGCGCACGCCGCATTTGATTGTTCGTCCTCCTCGCCTCTGCTCCCTTCGTCCGCTTCATCCCCCCCTTTTCACTGACACTCGGTGCATCTTATCTCCGTCGACCCATGCCTCCCTCGCTCACACACCGCTGCCTCTCCTGTTAAGAGGCGAGGACCACTGTGAGTGAACAGGCCCTTCCTCTGCGCGGCGCTGATAGAGGCTTAATCTAAAGGCTGATGCTCAGGAAGGGGCTGATTAAAGGGGGCCGATGAGAAAGAGGCAGGGCCTTATCGCGGCGGGTGAAAGCATCTCAACTCTCCGGGCTAATTGGCCGGGGAGCTGAGTGGCCAGCTGCTGGGCAGAGATTGGGTCACCTGATGGCTCGCCTTTCACACTGTCGCCGGGTGTACTTTTACGCGCCCTCTCCCTCGAGTTTGCTCCTGTTTAATGAACTGCGCTGTGATCCGCCGAGGCTCTCGAGAAGCTGTGCACCGCTGACCCCCCCTCACCTTTCCCTCCCCAACACACACACACAGAGGGAAACCTGGGAATCTGGGAATCGTGATGTGATTTTTTTGAAAACCTGACTCAGAGGTGGGGATAGCAGTCCTAGAGCTACAACACCAGGTAAAAGGATTAATTGAGCTTAACAATAGGGGCCGATGAATCACTCGCGGGATCGCTGATACAAATGCCTTGTTTACACAGGAACATTTCCTCATGACACCCCCCTGATATTTGCACAAAATTGCTCGGATAATTTACCCGCTAAAACGTGTCCAAACCTTCAGGCCTCATGACAGTGTGGGTTTGGACAAGAACTAGGGCAGGAAATTAATTACTTTTTTTTTTTTTTTCCCAAGCCCCAAGTCTGCCATCCTTAGAAGCAAGACCTCTACGCAGCAGACAAAAAGTCAGCACAGGGGACAAAATGAATCAGAAGTTAACTCTGCGGTACAGCAAGAGACAGAGGAGAATAAAAGAGCAGGTTTTTTTTGGTTTTATATATGCATGTTCATGATGGTGTAATGTATTGTCCACAGTATCTTAATGTGATTCCTTCCTCCATCTTTGTCCATTTTGTACCCGGAGGGAAGGTTACATTTGCACAGAAGTCATGTTTACAGCGCCATCTCCAGGCAGAGGAGCAGCTTCAGTGACAGACTGTTGTCACTGTCCTGCTCCACAGACAGACTGAGGAGATCGTTCCTCCCCCATGCCATACGGCTCTACAACACCACTCGGGGGGAAGCGATACTCAAACAAACTCCGGACTCACTACACACTCTCACCACACACCTTGGACACACGCACTTTATCACACACACACACACATCTATTTATGGACTCAAGTGTGTACAAACTGACTGTTGCACAACTGTATGTCACACACTGCCATTTTGCACAGCTGCACCTTTGTAGGACTACTAGATACTTACTTTATATTTCATTTTTTTTTTTTTTTTTTTAATTTCATAGTTTTAATTTTCTACGGTTATTGTTATTTCACATTGTACTTTTACCTTGTATTTTATTTTATTTTATTATAGTTTCTTTTTGCATCTTACTGTACTTACTGCATGCCCTTAAGTTTTCTACCTTTACAATGCTGCTGGAAATGTGAATTTCTCTTGGAGATCAATAAAGTATCTATCTATCTATCTAGTCTATCTATCTATCTATCTGTCATCTATCTAAGTAAAATGTAACCTGACTTGACTAATAGCCTATGTTAATTGGTATTTATGATAATTGGACTTCTTTTATTCCCTAATCTATGTAAATTTCGCTGAAATATGTGGAAGTGCAGGGAGTACATTCCTTACAATCTCTCCAACCCTTGTACTTCACATTGTTACTTTCTGGCAGCTCATGTATAATTAGGCCTTAAGAGGAACGTTTTGGACATAAAATGAAATAGCTTAAACCTCAAATGAGGCGAAGAGCTCTGTTCTACATGTTACCAGTACAAGATGTCTGTTAGAAGAATACCGGTCCCTTGTCATCGCACCTCACTTCCCCCCTCCCCTCCCTTTCCAAACTGCTTGCATTAGCATAAAACTCTCGTCAGACAGCGTGCAGGATTCAGCAGAAGTGCGACTGGAGAAAGAGAAGGCTTTTCAAAAAAAAAAAAAAGTGAAAAGGGAGAGTGCTAGACTAGCATCAAGTCTGAGGCGGAGGAGGGGGAGGGGGAAGGGGGGGACTCATTTCCCCAACCCAGATCTGCACCACAAGCAGAACGGATGCGAATCCCCCTTAAACGTGCCAAGTTCAAGCCCATTTCAATATTCACTCTTCAGCAAATCTAATACCTGTGACATTAAAATAAAGCCGCTTTCGCCGGATTTGTGCTCTAGCTTCCCTGATAAGATCAACAGGGCAAGGCAACACTTGAATACTGACAAAGAAAAATTGGCTGCGAGTGCACTTCAGATCCACATGAAAGCGAGACCAGACACTCAGCCCGCTTGTACACGCAGTTTTGAGCATAAAATCATTGTAAAGAGAGCTGATTACCAAGATTTTGAGCGATCAGAGGTGAAACAAAGGCATTTGTCAGCTGTTTAACAAAACATAGAGATATAGGAGTGCGGTGATAAACGCGGAAGCCGACTATCTGAGGGATCACGACTCACATATGAGAATCTCTGAGCTGCAAAGCCACATGTGCCATCAGGAGTTAGAGCACTTTGTGTTACAGAGCCTCACAGTATGTGATAAAAAGGATAAGGATAAAAAAAAAAAAAAATAATAATCCATGCACTTTTTTTTCCTTTTTTTATGTTTCGCATTATAGCTGCTGAGGTGGAGTATTTTCCTACTTATTCTTGCGGTGCATTTTATCAAGAACCTCCCTCCAACAATTCCCTGGCCGAAGTTGAAAAGTGCAAATCAGCAGGAAAATCCGGAAGAAGATATCAAAGATGAAACTGTCGAATTTCCCTGATTTAACAAGCGCAGTGGCCTCATGTAAGCCTCCCGCTAAACCTGAGTGATAGCCGTTGGATAAACATATTGAAAGGCACGGGGGTATCCACAGAGGTTTATATGTCCATTCTGTATGCACCGCGGCGCTCAGCGTTCGCGTGCAGGCTCATTCCACTCCTTCCACAGCTCGCTCACATGGAACCCTGTATTTTTACTCACTCCGCCGGTCTGCAGAGCTTCTTTTATGGTGGAGATAACTGAGTCTATAAAGAGAAATGCATCGCCTGAAAAGCAGCAGAACAATTCATTAATTCATTACCCGCCATGTACCTTTTCTGTAAATTCACACACAAACATGTTTGTTATTTACCCGAGAGCCAGCTGGTGAATCATGAAAGCTGGGACGCTTTGCCAGGTTTTGATGATGTCCTTTGGCTTTACCCGCGTCACAGTCAACGTTACGACCCTTGAATCACTTCTGATGAACATATTCAAAAATAACACTAGCGTAATCAAAGTGAACCAATAACATCGGACCCTTTAAAGCCCTGGAGTTTTAGCGAGGCACTCTGTAAAACATCCCTCTGTGAACTTGGGTGTTTAAAGTTTGCAGTTTCTCTACCCTGAGGCAGGCTTAATCACTACACTGGAGGGTCACATCTTCTGCTAACCCATGTAAAAAAGGTTGCTGTTGGATTAAAACCTTTTTTTTTTTTTTTAATCTTCGAAATGCCAACTGTCTCAGGTTTATGAAAAGAAAAGTAAAACTGACATCAAAGGAGATGTGGAAAGACATTATTGGCTATACATGGTTTCACATCCCGAGGGCATAAAAAGAATATTTAAAAAGTCAGTCAACGAAATACTTACAGATACAGATATGTATTGGTGTTTCTGTGGCTGCAATCTTCGGTACAGAACTAAAAACTTTTAACTTTTTAATATAGTAAAGAGTAAAAAAAAAAACATTAAATGAATTCATTCAAGGCTGTATCTGCTACATGTATTGCGTATTTTATTCAAGATTTTTCAACTTGGTGTACTCTTGATGTAATACTGAGTGAAGAAATGACTCAACTCTTCTTTTTTTTTAATGGTCTGGCCGGTTGCCCCTGCAGCTACAAGTCGGCAACTGCTGATATTTTACAATTTTTGTTATCTCGCATTACTTATTCATATCTGGTTCAATTTTTCCGCAACGATTTTGGTTAAACTCATGTTACTCCCCCGGTTCCCCTAGATGAGGTCCTAACAAGCATTTATATTTTGGTGTAAGCTAAGACCTCTTTATTCTTTTGACTGTGAAGGCACCACACTGAAATACACGTCAAATTAGTCTGCACACAAAGCCACAAAACCACAATGTAACAGGCACGAAAACAGAAGACACACTGTTCTTAATCAAACAGGGCAAATAATCAGCATTAATGTTAAGTATGTGTGTTTTTTCTTAAGTAATAAAACACATACATGATTTGCAACTTAATGTATATGTGGATGACACTATTAGTGAGGGTGTACTCTTTATATGGGGGTCCACGTGTGTCTGACTTGCAGGCTGAGGATAGCTTTCTTGCACAAATCTGGCCTTTTGAGTATCTCTCTTCCAGCTCGCGAGCCTCTGACATCCTGCGGCATGCCGTCGGCTCAAACTATTCAGAGTTCTTCCTTGAAGAGTGAAAAGCAAGACGTGGATGACATACCGCAGCCTGACAACATAACCAATCATGCCGGCTGACTCTTAACAAATGACTTTATGACTCCTCGGCAGGTTCACCTCGGCAACGCTGATCCGCCGCGGCATTAGATTATGGTTTATGCGGCGGAGAGCGGGCCCCGGTCAAACGCACGTGTTTCACGATTTTGCAAGGTGAGGAGAGACAAGCAACGAGAATTACAGGGGCAGAGACACTGAACATTAAGAATTAGACATTAAGAATTAGAGGTACACGGAAGCTGAGCGAGACAGAAGAGAGTGACGGGGGGAGAGGAAGAGAGAGGAAGGGGGGGCTTTGCGTGGCGTAAATCACTGGGCCTGAAGCATGGTGCCAGGCCTGCCAAGCAGCTGTTTGGTATGCAGTGCGTAAGGCCTGTTCTCTATCGGAGCTGACATCCCGGGCAGAGGAATTATGATGAGAGATGATTGTATCATGACTGTAATTGTAAATGTAAATCCTACGGCGCGGCCACCCTCTTTTTGTGCATAACGATGAGTTGCCCAAACAAAATTTACATTCCACTTCATATCGTGCGGCGACTGCATTACTTTGACAAACAATAACCATTGACAAATGAATAACATAAAAGGAGATGATTAACTCCAGAAAAGCAATCTGGGCAGATAATTTACGCCACGCTCACGTGCTGGAGCTTCCCCAAGGCGGCACTTGTTTTCCTCGTGCATGCGTGTGTACGGCTATGGCGGCGGAGATTTATATCGTACATAGCTGGCTCGCACGGAGAGCCGCACGTTCACTTGTCTTTGTCATTAGAGCACTTCGTGTTACAGTGTTACAGTGTTATTAAAAAAAAAAAAAAAGAAAGTGTTTCGCTAGGAAAAACTTCTAATATCCGAGTTTCGGCCTACTTCAAATAAAAGTGCCACATGTGTGATGAAACAGCTGCTGCTTCCTCTCATTATCCCAAAAAAGAAGAACAAATATGTGCCACGGTAATTAGAGCGGTGTAATCACTGGTCTATGGTGATTATACACATACACAGGCAGAATAGAAGGTATGGTCTATCGCCTTCTGCATAGGACTCCAGAGGCATCCATCTCGCGCAGGCAGTGCAAGGAGGCTCGGCGCCGCATTGATACAACAACCGCAATTAGCATACACAAATAGCCGTGTGCTGCTGCTCATTTTTCATCAGCCAAAGAGGTAAACGAGCTAACAAAGTTGGCTTAAATTAGCCTAATTAAAGAAGCTAATTGATCCTCCTCTCTTTATATTGGTCTTGCTGTCTGTGGAGGATTGCGCGTGTTGCCGCTTCACTCAACTCAACATACTTGCCGGACTTGTATTTATCAAGCTCCTCTGGATCCCTCCAAGGAGCCGTGTTGGAGTGAAACCGCGGAGATGCCTTCTGTTTCGCCGTCCTCCTGTTTTGAAACATCTGCCCGATGACAACGTCTCAACAGCAACAGAAGAAATAATGTCTACCTGTGAAACGTTTTTATTGGTTTTATGCCAAAAAGGAGCAAAAATTAACCCAATGAACACTGCTGATTACAAGGTGTGTTCAGTTTCAACTCTACAGAGTGTTTAAAGGCAGACATCTGAAAATCTCAGCAAGGCTTTTTTGTGGTATTAAGTTCTGAGCTTCTACATAAACTGTGTAATGAACAGTGTAATAAAATTGGTGCAAGTTCATCGCTTCAGCTCACATTATATATAATATAATGCATGTACATATATACATTACATAATATATAATGAGGAAAAACTTTTTTTGCACACACCTCCTACATGATTATATTCTGTAACCAAACTTTTGCTGGGTGAAGCATCAACCTCCAAATTCGGCTTCCAGGATTGTTACATAATAGAAACAGTGACCTAACCACCGTTACCAAAGTTCACATTGTAGCCACTCAGAACAAACCGTGATATGTTACTAAATTTGCAAACAGGTAGAAAATAACAGCAAGTATCTGGAAATATTTAATCATGTGAATACAACATGAGGCTTGAGTTTGCTCTGTTAACACCTTTTTCTTTTCTTGGCTTTAGCTAACTAACTAGTCTCACTAACAGCTTAATCTGTTATGCTTCTGTCCACTGCAAGTGGAACTAAGACAATGAACAACAGGAAGGAACCTTGTATTTTTATATTGGATTTGATGACCAAGTTGTACATTTGGGGGGAAAAAAAAACACTCCAGAAGAGCCACAGCTGTCAGCTACTGTTAAGAGTCCAAAATCTCCAGTCTAGAAACTGTGCTATGTCACTTGAAAGCCTGCTACCTATCAGGCACCACAGTCCGGGCAAAAAAAGAGACCCTTTCCATTTCTCCACTTTACTTTCTGTCCATATCCCCTCCCAATGAAGTGATTGGCAGCTCTGGTTAAATCTGCGACCCAGAGTCCAATTACATGGAAGGGGTGTGAAGTATATGAGTCAGATTACGGGCCCATCTTCCCAGAAATAAGGACTCTGTCACCGGGGAGCTCCCAGGGCCTCACAGAGCCAGCCAAGCCTGGCCACAAACGAGAGTGGTATTCTCTCTTCTGTCACTTCTCATTGCGGTGAAGCAGCCGCTCCGCATGCGAGCAGAAGAGTAACCTGTGAGCGGGGGAGCGTGGCGAGAAAATGCAAAGACACAGTCTGGTATTTACATTCGCCAAACACATGAGCGCAAGCACGCACACACACAGGTACGCACCAACATGCACAAACAAACAGGTCTCCCTCCTCCCCCTTTCTCGAGTGAGGCGCATGATTGCACATCCATGCATGTTTGGACACCAGGCGGCCTATTTTTAAACGTTAATAAACTGAATTCCAGAGGAGCGCCGTCTCACATCCCCAAACACAACATCAAGTGAACACTAACATTAATAATGCAGATCCCATCACAGTGGTTAGTCTTATCTACTTATAGAAAATGAAGCCCA
Organism: Scortum barcoo; assembly: GCA_023238725.1. Taxonomy (NCBI): domain Eukaryota; kingdom Metazoa; phylum Chordata; class Actinopteri; order Centrarchiformes; family Terapontidae; genus Scortum; species Scortum barcoo. The sequence goes on from CM041541.1 coordinate 3,910,163, forward strand.
TAGCATAGTGCACCAAAAATACTAAAAAGCAATTATTGCTCTCAGCTGTGGTGAGCCCCAAATTAATGAGGGAGAGTGAGACAGCGGAGGTTTGGGCAAAAAATCTGCAGGATAGTTTGTTTAGAGCGTCAGGGAAGGGGAAAAAAGTTCTAAGGGTCTAGTTAATTGTATTCTTGTGAAGTTGGGAAAGTGCAAAGGTAAGAGTGCCCCTGGTAGAGAGAGACCCAAATCTAAATGTATACAGCTCCTTTTAAGACCACAGAAACATTTATTCCCTGTGTAATTTGCATGCTAATGATAACGGTGTAGTCAATTACACAAGAAAGTCTTTTTTGCAGAGATGCAGCAAAATGTGTCTTGAGTGATTGCGGAGGGGGAAAAAAACAAACATGGCTCCGGAGTGAACGTGACAACAGCAGCCATAAAAGTTTGCGTGTTCTTCGGCGGTGTTCGAGAACATTTTCTTCTCCTCGGAGTAACGATTGTTCTCCCCTCCCGGCTGACACCTGAGACAACCTCTCAGCGGCGAGAGCATCTCCTGTACTTGGTTCCACCGGGGCCAGAGGAGGCTGACTTTCAAGTGGGGGGGGGCTAAAGCCTTCTCCGAGTCCCCCGGCTCTGAAACTTAGGCCGCACACACGTATCTGTGCATGAGCGGGTGAGTGTTAATGTGGGAGGGATGTGCATTGAAAGGTCAAGAATCAGCCCACATCCTCCCTCAGAAGGAGGAGAGGAGAACAGAGAACTGGGTGCTAGGTGTGGGTGGGCAACTGTATAAATACAGTAAAAAGCATGACAGTACGCCTGTCCTGTTCTTAAACGTACTTATTTGTGATAAATGTGCATATAATGTGCATGTCTTCATTAATTTTCACAGATTGATGGATATAAACTGACATTTGACACTGTTGTATAAGAGGAGTAATAAAATCTCCTGCCAAATTAGGCCAAATGCTAAACAGCTTGTATTTTCATGAGCGCAGCAGAACATGGAAGTCTATTCTTACACACATTTGAGATGCAGTGATATCACGTTTGATAATAAAAAAACAACAGCAATAATAATATAAAAAAACCTTTTAACTCAAGGCTTAACTCAATTACTGTTTCTAATGTCAAGAATTGTCTTTCATATTTAACACCTCTAATAAGCTCACACACAACCATGAAACATTCTGTTTGTGTCTGGTGATATTCTGTATTTTTCCTTATTGTCAAAATAATCGCATTAAAAGACCCACGAGGTATTGTCTGCGTTGCCAGAATTTGATATATCTCGTTTCTCTGTGTCACGGAGCTCCATTGATGTCAAAAACACATCAAATAGACATCAGTGAGCCACGCTGCTGGATGACATGTTCCTTTATTACAATGAACACACACACTTTTAGTTACTTTTATGTCGGTCCCACATAAATCATCCTTGTGCCAGAAATCCTCAGCTTTGGCAGGATAGGGGAAGTCAGGCGGCACTGAGAGATGGACTAATACATTTTTGGTTTTGGTCTTTTCATGAGAGTAGTTGAGAATAACACAAATACAGAGCAATGTGAGAGCTGTACCCTTTTAACTCTCGACCTCTGCTTTTATAAAATCTGTTTCCTCCAATCTCTTAAGTCACATCAAAGGAACACAAAGCACATTTCCACACTTGCCCCTGGTGGTTTTGGCTTTATGTGCCATGGTTTTTTAGATTTCCAGCCCTGATGTTTCTGCCTTCATCCAAATACAATAGAAGAATAGAATCATTTGTGGTGTTCAAAACACTGGAAGTAGTCTGTGAATGATCTGGAGTAACACAGATATTGTTTCAAATTAGCCCCATAAATGAAATTTCAATAATCACCATTATATCAAGGCGATAGTAGGTCTCTCAGAGGGGGATTTCTCAAAATCTTGAGGCAACTTTCTGAATTGCTAGAAAACACTAAAGGGACAATGTAAAACAATGTTTTTTTTTTTTTTTTTTTTTTTTTTGTAGCGACCCAGCACACCAGCTCACATCTCGCAGCGAACTTGACGGCCGCGTTGCTTAAGCCGCCTCACGTCTCGCAGCCAATGTTTCCATTACAATAATCTACTTTCTTACGAGCAACTTTTTCCTGACTGCGCCGTAATCTCTGCAAACCAGACTCCTATATCAATGCCACCCCGCATTACCCAACACTCAACGGTGCTCTGGTAAAACATGAAATACAGTCTCATAAAGGTCTTATCAGCCTGACAAGTGGACCTACAGTAAGAGTTCCAGACGAGTACGCTTAAAGGCTCATGGTGAGTTTAGAGGGTTTAATGATGTCTGGCCTTAGAGTAATTTTAGCTGGATGAATGCTACAAGACCCTTTGGTAAGCAATTAAACACTTGGGCTTGCCCTCAAGTGCAGATGCCATGTAATTTTTTTTTAAAATGAATTATTAAAAATACCAAAAGCATGTAATTTTTTTAAATGAATGATTCACAAATCCAAAAGTATTCTGCCTCTCTCATAAGATCGCGGTAAAAGACAGCCAATAAGCAGCTGTCAAAGTCTCCACAACATGCCTGGACAGAAAAATTAGGGTGCTTATTTGTTTTAACTCATCTATTTAAATCCACGCTGGCGCTGATCAAAAGCCTCAGCTGCCACCGTGCTTAGCGCATGAGACAGCTTTCAGTAGCGGGATCGCGTCTCATTAAGCGGCGGACGCAAACTCGGCTCCCGCTGTCCAACTGTTTGCTGTTTACCTGTCCTCTCAATCAACTTTCATTCATGTGGATTCTTCCCAATAATTACTAATGTTTGTTTATCCTTTGCCTCGCCTCCCCCTTTTTCCACTCGACGGGAACCATTCAATCAATTCACCAAAAAAAAAAACACAATTACCACTCACCAGGGCGACGTTCTCTTCTGCTAATGCTTTGCCTTAATCCTGTATTTGCTAATGACAGTCATGGCACAATGTCATAAAGTTATGGAGATTTTCAGAGACCAATATACCAATGCATGGGCAGTGGCGTTACAGTTACAAGTTGATACTGCAAGGTGAAAAGAAAAAAAAAAAAAAAGACAAAAGCAGCACGGAAATCAATTCCTGTGTTGTCTAATTCTGGCTGACACGCCGATCTTTGTATTCTCATTTCTAAAGAGAAAACAGCTTCTGTTCTATCTCTGGCCTTGGGCTGCCCATGTCGCGAGCGTGACAGAGGAATTCATTCTGATAAGCAGGCCGAGGGATCCTTGGTACTACAAAGCATCAACAAAATGAATCCTTGATCAGTGTTTAACATCACTGAAATGCAGACAAGGTGTTCCTGTCGAAGAAAATGACGAACCACGTGGAGGTGAAGAGGTTTGCTTGATTATCACACATACCAAAGTTTTGTCATTTGCTTACTTGTCATCACTTCAAGGACATGCACATTCTGCCGTGCACTCGTGGCTGTTGGCCGTAAGTGAAAATGACGAGCTGCAAGTATATTTAATGTCCATTTTATCTCCTGAGACTCTCTTGAGCCTGTCGCTTGAGGAGTGAGAGATGTGTCTTGATGAGGCACGGTGCTTGCTTTGCTTTTGCAATGATCATCTAAATGTTTTGCTGCAACATGCTAAATGAAGGAATTTAATTAGTGGTGTCATTTATACAGTAATATTTATATAAAGTTTGCAAACATTGACCACCATATGCTTGTAGTTGTGAAACCCCTGGGTGTATCTAACTGACCAACTGTTTTGCCATCAGACACATATTTCCAATAGCCATAGAGAATAGTTCCTCCTATGCATTACATATCTTTGAAACTTTGCACTCTCAGTATAATTTTTCTGACAATTCTGCAAAGTTCAAATACAGTTCAGCCAAAAGCTCACAGCAGTCCATCATTTTTTGATTCGAGCTAAATTGACACAGCATGCAAAGTCCTGAAAATCTCATCAGCTCTCAAAACTGCTGTCTGCACACATACTGTCCTCAGACTACAGTTTTAGCCTGTGGCAACACCTATTTTCTCTTTATTGGAAACACCTTTGTGTGCTCACTATCTTCGAAGAAGGTTATTACAACAAGTGCGTGATGAATTATTGGACTGGTTGAACCCATCGAGTCCTTTGCATGTTGTATTGTTTGAGAAACTGCGACGCAATCAGCTGCTGTGTGGGTTCATTCATTTCCATTGTATCTGTGCTCCATAATAACAACTACGGTCAAATTTCACCATGCAGCAGCAGCGTTTATGAGGAAATCAAAAAAGGGCTAGAAGAAAAAATGGGTCACTTTGAAGTCCCACATTTCCAAAGCACTAACAATCTACTTATGCCGTAGCTTCAAAACAACATTTCTTCTCCAAGTACACTGGTGGACATTAAAGTTTCTCCTTTGCTGAGAGAGCCTGAAAGAAACCAGTGTTGACCAAATGAATTTGCATCAATATGGATTTTCTTCAAACACCTCGGTAGTTAAAAAGGTGATGGAGGGAGCCAGGAATGTACAGAAGGGAACTTTTGACCTGGAAAAGGAGCCAAAAAATTCAGTGTGGTTTTCAATATAATATTCAACAAAGGCAGTAGTGGAGGCTATGGAGACTCCACAGTATTGATTCAGTGAATAATAATGATAGAAGTATCTTCTGCATTAAATGTAGATTGCACTGTAAAGCGATTGCCACCCCTCGCCAGCTATTGCACAGGGCCCTTGAACGCACTGCGTGTCCCTCAGCTGCTGCAGTGAAGCTGCTAAATGGCAAACAGTGCAGAAGACTTTGCTTTGGTGTGACAGTGTATAACCATGAATGTGAAGCAGGATGTTCCGAAATAAAAGACAGGCCGAATAAAGAGTTGCAAGTTGGCCCCAAGAATCGATGACACACTTTTGGACCTGCTATTCAGTAGAATAATACGGGCCTAAGGAAAACCTTTCAAACAGAGACTGCCGCGGTGTCCCTGCTGCTGATACAAGTAGCTGAAGCAACAAAAGCCATCATTTATGAGAATCACAGAGAGTGCTGATAAAAACTGTGAGGCGGAAATTGAGTGCGTTATCAGTATATCTCATGACTTACTGAATAAGGTGACTAGTAAGGCTATGACTGGCAAATTTCACTAAATATATTTTGAGTGACGCAATAACAACAATCCTCTTATTTGACCAAAAGAGCCCCAAGTATCAGATCAAATTACACATGGTTCCTACAGTTGGCAGACCAACCTCAGGCAATGCTGCATCCTTATCACTGTGAATTACTGTGTTGTTATACTGTAATGCAACTGTAAAGTGTGGACTGCATTAGCGGTGGTAGCCATGAATGAGCAATTCCCCTTGGGCTGGAAGATTATAACCCCGCTGCTAAACCCGGGGATAATCAGAATTTTCTGTCCTTGGGTGTACTCTACTCGATAGAAAAGTCCTTCAAATTCTGTCAATCTGTACCTGTGGTTATAGATAATTCAGCAGACTTGTCACAGCCCACCATAATTGCTGCCATTGAACCACACAGTAGCAAATGTGTTTCTGATGTTGAGGTTTGGCAGGGGAAAGAGAAAAAAACTACAATTTCAATGTTTACTCCTTATCAGACTAGCTTTCAAGAGAACAAATGGGGAGGGAGAGTTGCGGGGAAAAAAATGACAGAAGTCCAACTTCTTGGGAATTGAACGATTAAAGATAAAGATGTCACCAAAGTCAGCGACATGATGGCAATTAGCTGCTAAAGTCCCAGACATTTTCCTCAGGAGTTCAGCCAAATGACGGACTTACATTCACCACGTGGCCGGAGATACTCCGAATGAATGCTAACGCTACCCCATGTCTGTTGGATAAGTAAGCGGGCTGTTTGTTTGCTGTGATGGCCATAACAACTTCATCAGTCGAGGTGTTGTGTTTCCAACTTGTTCATCTGTCCCAAATGGCCAAATAACCTTCAGCACATGCAGAGCAGAATGGATGCAGAGTTAAAGCTGAAGATGGTCGTCTGCTCAAAACATGCCAATGCAAGCTAAAGGTTACGGTGCTCCCGTATGCATCCCAAAGAGGTAAATCAGTGCATATCTTCATACCATCATATCTTGATGTTATAACCTAATATCTTAGGATTTGTAGTCCTGTTTAGCTATACTAGTGTGACGCATGCTGTGTAAATTGCTATGTAAATGACATGAGTGCTTGCATTAATGGAACAGGGTTATATCGATTCGCCCCGCCCGCCAAGTCTTGTAGGTCTTGTTGACTGTCCTGCTCGGGCGTCTACGTTTATATTTTGACTGAGTTATGACGCTGACCCAAAGCTGGTGAACTGTGGATTGAGCTGCATCTCCCTTGGCCTCCTGGAAGGCGGAGGGTGGGGGGCGCGGAGCATGCAGCTGACCTGGATGCTAAACGGGGCGCTAAATCTGAAATGATGTGCATTAAGCAAGGTGACGTATCAGGAGGGTGAAAAAAAAAAAAAACAGTAGAAGGAGCAATGAAAAATTGGAACTTTTTGCAGGATGACACAGAAACACACATGAGGACATTTCTTTCTCATCAGTATAATGCCGGTTGGAGCTATTCATCCGAAGCTGGTGGTCGATTTACCTGGCATACCCGCGAGTGACAGCTGGAGCCTTGATCTTACAAGGTGAAACAGATCGCACACGCATCCCAGGAGGTTCTGGTAAGTATCATAACAACACTGAAGACAAGATCAATCTCAATCAATACCCATAAAGAGCCTCCTTATAAGGTCCTCCTATTAAGTCGTTGCCGATATTCATCTTCATCGTGAATAACCTGCAACTTTTCTGTGCCGCCGTTTGATTAATGCTTAACTGCTTAACTCCCCCACCCCCCCCACCACCACCACCACTCTCTAAATCAGTCACTATTGTGTCCTGTGACTCACGACCACCCCCGCTCGAACACCTTGAATCGATAACCTTGGCTGTGTTTTAGCTAAAGTCACGGAGGCTGTAATGATGCTTAACAGCCCATTAAGGTGATGGAGACCTCCGGTACGGTGTGGGTGACATGTCAGGGCCGAGCTGCGGCTGTGAACACCTGAGGGATACTCGCAGTGGCAAAAAAATGTACTCTACGTGTTACATACATTTCAAGGGAGTCGCTTCTTATCTTATCGCTATCTTATCTCCTTTATTAGGGCCTGAGCACACCGAAGGGCACTGATGGCGGTGCGAGGCCCTATTGTATTTCGAATGTTTATTATGCCGAGGGGCTTGCGATGCTCAGAAATTCACAAAATTTGCCACATTCATCAGAAGTGGTAAAATCTAATCTAAAAGAAGTGGTAAAATCTAAGTCTTAAAAACTAGAAATGTCGGTCTCAGGACTGTGTGTGATAAAAGGGCTCCATAGCGCCCCCTAAGAATATTCAAAGGAGCAGCCCCCAGTAAATGTTTCACATGCACATGTTTGAACTTCACTGACCATCTAATGACCGTTCAGACTCATGTGTTTTCCGCCCGGTGTCGATCCGGTGCCCCCGACATGCAAGCCACGCCGACGGGCGCGGAGGTGTGAGGGCCCGTCCAGTGCTGCTTGCAGCTTTAATTTACACTTGATTGGCACAAAAAGGTAAAGTAGGGAAGTTGGATTTAAAAAAAAAAGAACCAGAAAAGATGGACATTTTTTCTCTGATATGTGTCATTATGTTTAATTGCAGTGCAGAAAAGGGAATTCTTTCTCTGCACACACACACACACACACACAAAAACCACGAGGTGGTTTAAGTATATATTTAGCAATCCATGCAAGCACTGTGTTTCCTTAGCTACAGTGCCAAACAACTGGCTAAGTTTCTTTATCTTTGCTCCATTGTTTCATGACCTCAGTTGTATAAGAGGCTTGTTCTCCATTGTTTGCCTCTGCGGTGAAATTGATTAACATTGGGCTATAATTGCAGCAAAGATTTGGGGACAAACATTGGGTGCTATTATCTTTCACACTGTGCGGCAAAATGGAGCCGTAATTACCATCAACCGTTTCAGAAAACAACGAGTCTAAATCCAGTGGAAGTGCAGTCCATTAACTTGCGCGCGCATTCGCACTTGCATGTGTAATTGATGATTACCCCCCTGATCAAAAGAGACTTAATGTTGCTGCAGATGGCAATAACAGATGAGGGAGAGGAGGTGGGAGTGTGTGTGTGTGTGTGTGTGTGTGTGCACGCGAGGCTGCATAAAAGCCGGAGAAAGAGCGCGGGAGAGCAAACGAAAGGGTAAGTGCAGGCAAAGTCCAAGTGAATATTCATGTATGTAAAATGATACATTTAGTTGCATCAGTGTTAATAAAATGTGTTATGAAAAGGGTTGCACATCTCTTGGCTGCCAGTGAACTCAGTGAACTGTTAACATTCACTGACACAACCTTGCTGTTTTGTCCATATGTATTTGCTGAAATTCACGGGACGCAACTTCAACAAAAAGTAAATCCCACTTTAGCAGTTGTGATAAGTGCTGCAACAATAATCTGCTTCCTTTCACAAAATTGCCTCAATATAGGTTACATCTGTGCATTAGCGAGACATAGGTGGGCACACATACAAAAATATGTACATATATGTACACAACACATGCACTGTGAGATTATACAACACAATCCTTAACTAATCCCACATGACATAAATCTGGCCGACAGGCAGATTTCACAGGCTTCAAAAGCATCACCGATTGGGGGAGAGGGGAGGGAGGGGAAACTACAGCACACAGGCCTTGCCTTGAATGTTCCTTTGACTTTTAACAGCCAAGTAAGGCATACTGTAAATAGCACCCATTTCTTTCTAGACAACTGACTGTGTGGGTCAAGATTCTGCATAGCATGAACTCGACATTACACAACTGGCTGTGGACTGGCAGCTTGGAAATGTGTGTGTGTGGGGGGATAAGTGGGGTTGGGGGGTTTGAGTGCAGTCAGTGTCACAAAAGCACACATGCATTTTCTGGGCCCACATGAGAGAGACATACATACACAACAGCGCTCAAGCGGTACAGTGTGCTGCCGCGCTTTGCCTTTATGCAGGTTGACACACTCGTTCCGCTGCTTCAGGCGCTGACCGCATTTCACTACTGGGAAAAAAAAGCATCTCCATGGCAACAGCTTCTGCAGTTTGTAGCTTGTAACGCGCGTGATGACATCATCCAGACATCGTGCAACAACATGGATCAGAGATACCTGCTGATGCGTATCCCCTCACCTGTCAATCAAAACCTCGTGTGCCCTCAGACAAAAAAAAAAACAAAATAAATAAATAAATAAACCCGTTAAAAAAGAGATATCAGCCCTCTGGAACAATATTCAACACATGTTTACAGGATGATTGATAGAAAAAGGCATTCAGTGTGACAGATGTTAAAAGAAGCCCCCCTTTTTTTTAAAACAGGCATTTTCCATCAATAGAGCAATCAAATTAACATCAACTATATCAGCTGTGGCGTAGATTGATGCCAGGGGTTGCTCTTTTCTTTTTAAAAGAGAGCACTTAATCTGGGTCGTCACTGAGCAAAAATTAAGAAACAACATATCTCTACATATCCAGGAGACACAGAAAAAAAGGGGTTTCCTATCTGAGTACCACACCTGTGCTTAACTGCATTTCAGTTTTAGATATGGAGTAACATTTTATGACCTTCTAAAGTTGGTGTGACTAAATTGTTGGCAAACATTTGCCTAAATCAACCAGCAGACATGGAGCACCATCAGCATTCATTTGGAGTTGCACGTCCGTCCGTCTGACAAATCTATATTTGCTTAGCTCAGTTTTGAAGTCCCAACATTGTTTTAGTGCATTTATTATAAGTCACTCGGGGCAGAGGCCTCATACAAGTAGCCGGGTGATCCAGTGTTAATATAGAAATATTCATTATAGCTGGCCTAAGTGCAGTTTGACTTAGAGAATGTGCACTGTTAGCAAAAACGCACAGCAGATTTTCCTTATGGGGGATTAACTACCTACAATGACTGAGATATTTTCAGGTGGAGGTAGTGAAGAAAATTGTCATAAAAGGGCAAAAACATATAGTATGGTTCTTTAAGTTGCTGTATAAATCATTGCAGAACACATCTAAATGATCAAGGAGGCATGAACTAATTTATATGCTTTGCAGTCACATGATTTCCTGTTGATTACACAAATTACATGAATGAGAGGTATTGAATACAGCGTATGAAACACTGCCCTGTAACAGGGACAATCAGGGAGTAAAACAGTGACACTGAGAGAAATCCCATTACAGGTACACGCACAGGATAATGGTTGTTATGTGCTACCAGAGAGAGTGGAGGAGAAAACGAGTGAACGCCTGTGAGAAAGGAGCCACAAAGGCTCTTAATGATGAGATACAAACATGGGAACAGCAGCGAAAGGAAAGCTAGAGGGAGCAGGGATAAAATGTTGGGAGAGTTGAGATGAGAAGAGTGAAATATGGCAGGGAGCGAAGACAGATAGAGAGATGCCACAAGCATGAACAGATGGCTGAGAATGGAGTTGGACAGAGCGAGACAGGGAGAGAGAGAGGGAGAGGGAGAGGAGAGAGAGAGAGGGAACGACGGGCAGAGACACAGAGAGAGAGAGGAGAGGGAGAAAAATCTGGATCAGGCTGAAAAAGGCCTCGAGTTCACTTTGGGGAATGCAGTAAGTAGGACAGGCAAAACTTAAATTCCAAAAAATGAGACCCAAAAATAACCCAAAGGAGAGCAAACCGCTGAAGCCTGGGAGCTATGCTAGATGGTCAGTCAAAACAGGGCTGCCCCCCCCACCCCACTTTGAAGAACCGTCCTCTCTTTAGGATTCATCCTCCACCTGAGGATGATCACAAAAGGGGGCTGAAATCTTAATGGTAATCTATGCAAATTGATGATGATGATGGGAAAAAGATAAACAGGGGCAGTCCTGATGCAAATTAAGTCTGGAAGAGGTAGATTCATCCATATGTATGTAAAGGTAGAGCCATATTGTATACAGTATATAAGGCAAGATTGGAGAGAGTAAGCACTCCTTCTTTGGAGTTGGGGTTGGACTCCTGGAAGCCTTTTTAGTTTGCAAATCAGCGCCCCACTTTTGTCTACCCTACACCTTTTTGAACTCTTGCCAGTATAGGAGCAGTTCTTATTCTTTCCTGCTGCATGCTTAAGGCAATAGCAATATAGAGTAAGAACTGGTCATTAACTCAACAATTCCTTCATATCATGTAATTCCTGAGAAACCCATTTGAACGTAAGAGATGATGTGACTCATTAAGTGGGTTGAACCAGTACTATTATATTGTAATATGAAACCAACCCCCATGGCCGATATAAAGCGGGCCTGCGGCGGTCGGGTGCCCATCTCCGCTAAACTCTGCGCTTTTATCTCTTGAGTGTGTGCTTTACATTCTCCGCTGTGCAAGCTCTAACCCAGTGATCTCAATCATGCACACGCGTGAAATCTCCACACACAAAGCACCCCGGAAGGTGAAAATATGAAAGCAGAGCGGCTGGTGGACTGACAGCTGTTGGGTAGATGCGCCGCATTATCCTCTGCTGACAAGAGCGATGTGCGGATATGAAGATGCAACGCCGCTGTATGCGCACGCAGCGGTCTCAATTACAGCGGAACCCCCCCCGCAGAACCTCCCCCGCGAAAACATGTATGCGCATGAATGGCACGATCCGATTTGATTCAGTGTTTGCCTTTGGGGGTGTGTTGGTTCTGCCTTTCACCTGATGAGTCATCCACTTCTTTGGATAAAAAATGAAAAATAATGTGGAGCACTGTGTTGTGTGCCCTTAATTTGAATGCTCTCCAGAGAAGGTGCGCTTGTTTTAAGGTGGGCTTCTTTGAGGCGAGCTCAGTTTGCAGAATGTAAAGGTTGAATTGTTTTTTGGTTGGATTTGCAAAAAAAAAACAACATTTCAGATCACTCATAGATGTTAATGTGACTTGAATTCTGAAAAGCATTGCCAAGGTCCACCTCAAAACCGTAAGACAGAATTAATCCTGTAAGCATTTATGAATGGGAGGAGATTTTACTCAAAGCCAAACACTGGAGATCCAAACCAAACTGCTGCAGCATATTTTTACTGTACAACACCTGCAGTCAGTCCTGGTTACAGCTGTATGCTTGTGAACACCACCTGACAATGAATGCATATAAATGTGGAAAGAATTTAGGAGTCTACTGACGCCAAACGGCAAAACCGTCCACCTCCAGCACCAGCCATTCTTTTTCCAGTATGACTGACGATTGGCTGACATTATTACCCACCTTCAGGAAATAAGCAGTAACATCAGCTGATAAAGGCCAAGTTCAGATGGTAACAATCATGACAGCCCGTCAGTATGTGTCTACTGGACATCCTGCCTGACAGAGAAAAATCAATACAGCAAAAGTCATAACCTATTGTCAGATTCTGACAAATTCTGTGGAAAGTGGCTTTCTACTCTCTACGTGTGTGTGTATGTGTGTGTGTGATATTTGGCTTTCAGCTGTCAGACATGCTACCTTCCAGACATGTTGGAAATACAGGAGTTGAGATTATATGAACACCCAACAAAACAGTAAACACTCAAACATACCTGAATCAAGAACAACACATAAACAAGTGTCTGTTAGGGTGTGTGCACATTATAGAAAATACTACAGGGTGCAATACAAAATATGAAAGGAAATCATAAAAGGAAACCTGTGATACCTGATATGTTGGCGGTTATATACCTTATGTATGCACTGTAACTCAGACTTGCCTGTGCTGGTGGCGCAGTAGTCCTTGTTCAATAATCCATCCGTGTGTATGCATGCCATTTTATTTTCTTGCCTCGCAGCCCATCAGTCCAGGTTGGCACAGGCATGGTGTGCTGCTGTCATGTCCTGATTTTAAATGATGTGGAAACTGGCACAAACTGGGACTGTGTCCTCAAACTCCAACCAAAACAAACATCACATTTTACCCCTCTGACACATCAAATCAAAACGCCTCTTTATTAATATGTGACTGATTATGGTTAGTGTTTTATTAGACTGAAACCTCACACTGCTGTGTCCCTCACTGTATACACTATAGGAAGGAAGTTTAGATTCTTCTTCAGTCTTCTCAACAACTGATGCCTAAAGCGATGCATTATGTTATTGTAGTAGCCACATGTAACGTTGCTCTATTATTCTGTATTCTGTGCTGGAATTATTCCAGCATGCAGAAATGGGACTCCATTATGTTTAATGGAGTTTTCTGCAGGACACTGATAATAATGTAAACTGTTTTTAATGGTGACTAATGAACTATAAGCTTCAACTGAACAAACACTGAGAGCGGAAATTAATATAAATTATTGTCTCCATTAGTCTCGTCGCGGCCATGTATGTAGCATCGACGCAGAAACATAAAATGTTACGAGCGTAAACATCAGCTGGCGAACGCGCAGCTGCTCGGGACGCTGTGGCTACTGTACCGCCTCTGTTGGGAGAAACAGAAAGAGACACACACACACACACACACACACACACACTCAATCATAATTCACGGCTGTGATGATAACTGAATGCAATGTTGCTGTACCAACTGATGAAAAGGTAGAAAACACCAACTGTGTGTGTATGTGTGTGTGTGTCTGTGTGTGTGTTTACAAGGGCACCAGGTACAGTAGTGAAAGCACTAACTGCCACCATGGTTCCCAATCACTCTTCCTGTGCTTCTCTTTCCCTTCTCACGCACATTAAAATATGATTGCACACACACACACCTACAAAAATCACAAACACACACTGGCACAGACAGTCATGCAGACATGCCCATCTCTCTCTCGTGCACACACACACACACACACTCACTCCCCCCTTGCCTCCTGCTTTATTAGTTGATGAGTCATAGCTCTGGGTCTTCTAAACTGGGACAATCCACACACTCAACGCGCACACACACACACAGCTTATACAACTGCGCACCGCAGACACACTTACATGCACACACACACAGAATACACTCGCAAACAGACACACACGCACACAGGGGTGACTTGGCAGCATCCGACTTCACAGCCCGGGGACTCTGAGGCTGCCTGGTGCTGATAGGTTAGTGCTGTTTTTCTTTCACACGTCCAAAAAAACTGAGTGTGCTAAACATCAGTGCCACCTGCCTCTCCCGTGAAATGGGCTAATTAAGTTTATCCCGGGAAGACCTCACTTATCTACCCCACCTACCACTGAGAGGAGACGGGTTATCGATTGTGCAGAAGGACTCGATATTAGGAGGGGGACTTAATATTTAGGTGTAAATGTCATGCAAAAATACATTTCCCCCAGTGGCATCAATAAAACCAACAAAATGTGCCGTGGTGATGCTTTTCCTCTAGAATTGATTTATTTATGATACTCTGATGCCACTTTGAATTTATAATCTGTTTTGCCTGTGCAAAAGCAAGACCACAGCAAGACAGCTCGGCCAAGTTCCACTTGTGCTTGCCAAACAAACTAAACTCAAGACGTTTGTTGGTGTAACTTTGGGAGTGTAAGCGCCGACTTTCATGCTTTTTTTTTTTGGTAAAGCTGCACCGGGTGCTTTTTGCACTTTGACAGCCCCAAGTGGCAGCGGGAGATAACTGTTTGGATTTTTGAAAGTTGGAAGGACTTCATCACCGAGAAAAAATGTGCATATGGTGTCGGGAAGAAGCACTCTCCTGATCTTTAAATTTACTCGTCTTAGTGGCTGCTAGAGGAGGAGATGGCGGAGAAGGAAAAAAAAAAAGCTGCTGGCAGCACACTGAGCCATCGTTCTGTTGAGTTTGGTTTCTCTGAGTATTTGGAAAGTTTTGTGTTTTGTTATCATGTCTTGATGTGTCAAAGTCTGCATGCAGTGTCCATATTTAACAGCCAAGTCTCAATCCAAACAGATAAATAAAGCAAATTTACTGCATCTCAGTTCACACTGATGAAGACTTAAAGTAGGGACATATATATATAAATATTTCATCAAGAATATAACATTACACTTAACAAGTGCACAGAAGCACTCAGGCAATCAGAGCGACTCAGAGCGGTGTGAGTGACAGGCTGTATTTGGATGATAACTGCCGCATATGGAGCAGTTTGCCTTATATCACTATTTGTCTGAATATTATGAGCATCAAAGTTGAGGAGAGAGGAGAAGATTAAAAAAAAAAAAAAAAGAAGAGACAGTAAATTTGACAGACAAGCAGGGGAAGAAGTAGCGGAGAGACAGAATGAGCCGTTCCCGTGTGGCTGTACGACCGTCCTCCTGTCTGTCCTCGTGTATCTGTGTTGCCAGGCTGAGTGCATCAGTCATTAAAAACTAAATCAAATCACCAAAGCGTGCCAGACGGGGTGCGTGAAATGTTAACCGATCCTCGGTAAATCAGCGTTTAAAGCAGCCAATCATGACTGAAGACTGGCAGCTCTTGTCTGGAGTGTTAGAGGAGACCGCCGCCGTGACAATGATCTTTTGCCCAACAATAACCAGGCAGTTTAATTCGACCATACTAGGAAAGAGTCACATGGTTTGTCTGTACCTTCTTCCCCATGTCTGATCAAAGTCTTTTAACTACTTCATCCTTGAACTCCCGTGTCTTTTCAGTGAGTTAACATTTTAGTATAGATCTGGCAGAGGATGCTGCATGTGATTAAAAAACAGAAAAAGGACCAGATCTAGTCCAGTTAGGGATAATTAAATTGGACAAAGAAGGGGAAAAAAGACAAAAAAAATCTGTTCTTGATGCCTTTCCAAGCCCACAAGCCCTCTTAACTATGTTGCTGTCATAACTGAAATCAATACCAATACTGTACCGCTGCATGGAAGGATGCTGAGTATCTTCTATCTGGCCTGTGGCTGGCAGGCAGAGTGACTAGTCTGGTGTGAGTTTGCTAAAGAAGGGAGGGAGGCTTCCATGTGACGCTTAGCCTGAGTCTCAAAGATTAAACCTGAGTGCTGCCAAGGCGGCTGGCACGGTGGCTGTTGGGTTCTCTCACTAGGAACCAGGGAAAGTAATGAAATCTTTTTATAATAAAACATCTTCTGGGCACTTTGGTTTCATTGTTGGAAACATTTTGGTCCCTTCCAAAAGCAATAGGTTGAACTGTGGAAGTAAAAAAAAATGTTGAATTTCATACTGGCAGGCGGCGTCTGGTGACTCTCACCCAGAATGCTCGGGGAGGGAGCTACCTCCTTGTAAGATATGTCGCGACTTCACACGACCGCATGCGCTGATTGAATTCAGCTGTGTGTTCACGGTGAGAAAGGAGAGTATATCTACCAATTCCAGCGAGCATGCAGAGGAAAATTGCTCCATTTTTGAGGTGTGGTGTTGATGGAGTCCTTTTTCCCACAATGCAACATATCGGAGTGGAAGAAAAAGTGTAAATAATTACATATGCTAAAAAAGTAATTTATGTTTATTACTCATATGACTTTCTTTATCACAAAACAGTGCTATAATATATAACATGGCAGTGGGATACAAAGGTTATCTGGTACTAATATAGTGCAGAATATGAAATAATTAATTTGTTGGCCCAGAGGGGGCAATAAATATATTCATATCTATGTAAATAACATTGCAGACTAATTAAATTTCAATGTATTGTTTTTCCTCAAAGATGGAGGGGGTTTCCAAGTATCTGCTGGTGTGATTGTGGAGCTGTGGTTCTCAGATTTTAAGAAATCCCCTGAGTGAGAATAAAACAGTAGTACATCTGCTCTGTCTTTATAAATGCACTTATCCTCCAAACAACTTGTCAAATTAGAAAAAGAGACACAAAATCATCTTTGCGACAGATACAAGTGGGGTTTGGCGCAATCATTTTTAGGAGTAACATGACAGCTGTTCTCTGGTTCTCCACATTTTGCGGAAAGGCCCCTGGTTTTGAACAGGCTGAATGGGGAAAGGGGAGTTGTTGACCTACACATTAAAATCTTCTATTTGATAGTTTAAACACAGAATAATTCTTGAACTAGCTGTATAAAATGAAATCACTCGATATCTTTCATTTATTGTTACTTTCTTAGTTCCATGATTCATCAGAAACATCAGAAGACTAGCTTTAAATAATGCTATTAAAGAAGAAATAATAAAGGCAGAGTGGAAACATATTTGCTTGAAGCTTGAATTATTAACCCCAAGTTCAAATGTTCACAATAAATTCATTTTTTTTTTTTTTGACCAATTCATATTTCTGACATAGACACAGAACACAATAAATTCAATGGGTAAAAATAATGGTGATGTAAATTGGCTGAAAGGGTACTTTTAATTCCTGACAATGGCAAGAACAAGGACAAAATAATTACTAACACGAGTGCAGGAAATGTCGGCATGTTGCATATCGGGAGAATGACATGGCGCAAAGGCCACGGCGCTTTCTATTCTATTATTTCTGTTCTATTTTTTTCTCTACTTCGGTCTGCAGAGAGGTCAGGGCCTATCTGAGCGTGTCATAATCCCTCCCACGGCTGAGGGGGAAATACTGTTCCTTTACCCAAGGTATGGAAACAAGGTGTTGCCTGACTCATAGCGGTTATGAGACAAATATCTGCAACATTTCATCTGACACATTCATATTCCCCGCTGCATGACCGCCCACGGACCAAACAGAGGACCACAACCGTAGATGGAGTGGACCGACACAGAGCCGACAAACGCTGTATCTATGTGGGAGAAAGGTATGTATGTATCAGATTGCTTTAGCACATATAAATCCCTTGAGGACACAGTGTGAGGTGGTATTAGACCCTTGTGTGTGCAAGTGCTGAACATTAGCTCCCGTTTTGCTGCTGGCTTGAACAATATATGCGTTTCTCCTGTATGTATGTGCGTGTGTGTGTGTGTGTGGAGCAGCTGTATCATGACATCATGGATCTGTGCTCTCATGTGTTCTTATGTGTCATTTGCCAAAGTTTTGCCGCGACCGTCCCCCTCCCCCTCCCGACCGCGATCCTGGCCCTCTAGCTCTCTGGCTGGACATCAGAGGCCGCTCGCTCTCTCTCTCTCTCTCTCACACACATATGCACAATAGCGCGTACACAATCGGAAGTTGGCCCAAAAGAACCAATGTGAGACCAAAGGCAGTGCACGGGGAGCATCGGCGGACCAAGGTCACGCTCCGGGCGCAGAGGAGACACTGTCATCTCTGTCCAACCTGGACGCACGGCCGCATAAACGCGGCCAGAAGGAAACCAATATGGCCACCTGTTTGGCTGGAAGTACAGCGAGGGCAATTAGTTCAACCAGGCACACATGCGCTGCCAGGGGAATGATGATGAGGGGAAAGTTTGCAGGGTCTGCATTTTGGCCGCGGAGCTGGCTTTACAGGAGAGGCTGATAAATTCTTGAAAAACAAAAATGCAAGCAGCTCTGCTTCTCTTAGCAGGCTCAACTTAAAACAGGGATTAAATGAAACTTTAAAAAAAAGGCATCAAACAACCTGAGAAATTAGAATAAAAAGACTTTCTTCAGAGTAAATTGATGTCTGCTTCGCCTGCTAGCAGTTGAAGTTTATGAATGGAGGTTCACAAAAGAGCAAGGTGACTCCGCCGTGTTGAGGTTAAACTGAAGGCTAATCTAATGGCTGTAAAAATCGCTGTGCTTAACTGCCACACTAAAAGGTGAGTTTAATTTTAAACCAGGTGGCTCTTAGGTGCCAAGCTGTCACACAGTGCGGAACGAGTTGCAGAGCGAGTATCCCTGCTGTCTGTAATCCATATGCTGGCGCGTGAATAGAGCCGACTATCAGACAGGGGGGTGTATCACTGCTACAGTGCAAAAGCTACTGGTACATGACGGACCTGGATGGAGCATAAAAAAACAGAAAGGAGGGATGTGTGTGGAGGAGGAGCATTTTTCAATTTAAAATTCTCATTCGGATTTGAAGCGCACAGCTGTTGATGGAGCAACAGCTGGACGGGAAACCGCACTCTGTCGGCACATGCGCCATGGCAGCAACCGAAGACGTGAGTCAGAGAAGGGCTAAATAAAGCAAAAATCCAATGATAACCCTGAAAAACTCGCTGCGTTAAGGTTACTCTGTGCTGAAGCAAACCCAAAAGAACCAGAGTAACAATCGCAGAGCAAGCGCCTGAAGGGATTGTTGTACCGAAACACCAAGTCCTACACACACCACTGGCTGAATAGCAAGTCCACAGCTGTTGAATCTTAAACTTTGGTGAACTGCAATTTGTAATGTAATCTAAAGAAGCAGACGGAAGTCAAAGTGGCACCCCGACTGCAGTGGAATCTCATTTATAAACCTGTGCAGTAACACCGCAGTGAATAAAGGATTTCACCCTTTAATTCCAGCTGTTCTGCAGCTCTCACCAGGAAATATCTCGCAGAATCTGCTACATGACATATAGACACATAAGAAAACCTTAACTTTTCAGCCACGTTTATCTGATTTTATTAGACACCTGCACGTCTTTTCATCAGCAAATCACATAGAGCACGCTGCTTTATCGGCTGCTCCGACAATAACTTAGGGCTGCCCAGGATCCCGGTGAACTTCGCCCGTACTGGACAATTCTGCAGCACATGATCCAGTGCCAATGTTCAGCGTGGGTATGAACTGCAACAGACTTTCTTGTGCCTTGTCCAAAAATGCACAAGTTTTGGTTATTTATTTTTAAAACCATAACCACAATATTTCCCTTATTGTATTACACTTCAACATGTAAAAAAAATGACACTATACACTATACTAACAATATCGGCATCGAACATTTAAAACTTTACTTCGAACTCATCCAGAGATTTGCAGAATCTACTGATATCAAGGATCTTACTGGAGATAGGATTGCTTTAAAGTAAACAAAAAATATATAAAAAAAAATTTGACCCACCAACCTCCATCCTGAGGGTAAAAAGTGGTAATACATTTTTTGTTAAACATAACCACTTTCACGCTAAGACCAAATAACACCTCCATTCACACAGGCTGCATTCATCCATCAGAGGAGGGTTAACTGCAGACAACCATCAACCCACTACTGTTGGTAACCTACATGGAGGAAAAATGTAGGGACGCTTAAACCTAAGAGGAGCAAACAACAACAAACTAGACTTTCTGTAAACTACGCGCCGAAGCCCAATTTATGATTAATAGGTCTACGGAGAGACATGGAAGCATCGCTGGCACGGACGCCAGGCAGTATATCTTAATACTCAAGTGCCTTGGCCGGTTCTTGATGCTATTTTCTGCTAAGGAGAGCAAACGCCTTCAAGCCATTTTTCCTCTTCGTTTGCAGGGACAGGTACAAGGGTGCAGGTGGGAGCTCGCTGACAGGGAAGCGGAGCGGAGAGGGGTGGTGGTGGGGGGGTGCGGTCAACGTTGGAGACGGCGGCGTGATTTTGGAGGTCAGTTGTTGCCGCATGAAATGGGAACGTGGTCTCGGCCCCGCTGGTCGCGCTCTGGTGGTGTTCCCCTCAGTGTTTTGAGCGAAATTAGCCTCCCTCGGTCCAGCGGGCCGATCGGGGTCTCATGCGAAGCGTTTGCACAGGCTGTCCCCCTCATTACCACACTTATGTAAAACACTAATGGGAGCGTTCCTTTTTGCCAAGAATCCCTTCCAATCACCCCCGCCCCCCCCCAATCTGACAGCCGTGATTTATGCCTCCACGCTGCGGGGCATATTAACCATTTGGGACAGTGCGCCGTCTTGTATCCACTTTCATCTGTAATAACTCAAGGTAAGACACTGTCATATTTCATCCCCCTCTGTGAATCTTAAATGATCTCGCTCACCTTTTCTCTGCGCTTCCTCCAATTCTTTGCCCCCAAACCCCCCCCCTTGCTTTCATTTCTCTCTTTCCTCCTCTCTCTTCATCTTTATCTCACTCTGTCTTCCCCTCCCTCCGGGGCCCTTGGACTCATCTGGAGACTTGCCAGGAATGCAGAGAGGATGACTCGCAGATGTACAATAACTTGAGGGGAATAAATATGCCCTAATTGAGAGAAATGATGTAATATTGATCCTAGGGCCTCTGAACCTTTGGCATCGTCGGAGCGCTCTGCAGAGCCTGTGACATTTAGAAGGATGGCTGGCGTGTATGAGAGATTGTGTGTGTGTGTGTGTGACATTGGGGGTAGGTGCTGTTGAGGCTGTGCTGTGTGAGACTCTTTTTTTTCTTTTTTTGTGAGACCAAAATGCGTCTCGCGTTTTGATG
This sequence comes from Scortum barcoo, assembly GCA_023238725.1. Taxonomy (NCBI): domain Eukaryota; kingdom Metazoa; phylum Chordata; class Actinopteri; order Centrarchiformes; family Terapontidae; genus Scortum; species Scortum barcoo. The sequence goes on from CM041541.1 coordinate 3,931,269, forward strand.
ATAACTTCCCAGCTCAAAAGCTCGAGACTAGCCAGGTGACGAGCTAGACGATTTCCGATCCCTGCCCTGCAGAATGCAGCGAATGTTTTGCCAGGCCGCTGCATTGTATGGAGTCATGCTTTGAAGATGCGTTTAATTTAAAAAACTTGAGTGGGAAAATATCAGCGTGCGCCTTCTGTACCTGCACTGCGGAGGCTGGCTGGCGAGTGGCTTTAACACTCGCGTCTGGTTCCAGGCTGCCTTTGGGGTTAAAGCGAAAACAAACAAAAGCGGCCTCGTCTATAAAAAGTGCAGATTCTGCACACAAGCCAAGCCAAGCTGCGTGGGTTTGAGGTTCAAATGTTTTATTTACGCTATTTTTATTCTAGCATTATGCTAATTAGACCCAATATTTCTAATTCTCGTCCTTAGCGCTGATCTGTAGCTCTGCTGTGTGAATGATGAAAGAGCCAACGGCAGGATTTCATGATATATATGACTTTAAAAAAGGCTAAACCATTAAATCTATCTTACTATCTTTCAGAAAATAATCTCCAGAATTGCATAAACTATGTTTATATTTATATGAGTTCATTTGGTTACCATGGTAACACATGCTGTATGTCCATTGACTTGAAATAGTCAGAATATAGCAGTGCTTTTGCATCTCAATTAAAACTGTATTAACTTCTGTTTTTTCTTTTAAAGTGGTCTCCATCCTTTGAATATTTTATGCTGTATTGCATGTTTAATGTATCTAATGCACTGGGAAATGTGCAATAGATACACAGTGTATATATATATATATATATATATATATATATATATATATATATATATATATATATAAACTGCCTGGGATTATAATCTAAAATACAGGAAAACAAGTGGGCAGGTGTCATTTTAAGATAATACCTGATTTTTACGTTGCAAGTGAGAAAAACTACAAAATCAATAAACTCTTATGTGATCATGTCTTCCTGACCCTTTAACGATTACACCCGTTCTCCAGAAGTCCTGGCATTTTCCTTGAATGTTATCTATCGCACACGTGTACCTGTCTGCAGTGTGTTGTGCCTTCATCCCGCAGCTGACTGTCAGCAGGACCCCCGAGACATCAATATCAACGGTAAAATATTGAAAATGAGGCCTGAATCAATGCGAGAAGACGCCCAGACAGCACATCACGGGAAGACCAAATCCATACAGCTACAGGGAGAAATCTGTTCAAAGATAATGGGATGATCAACATTCATGGATTGATAAAGTCAAGTAAAGGTTATACGTTTCAAAACCATCTGTTGGACTGAGTTTCAGCCACATCATAACCGTGTGGTGAAAGTTGACATTTTATCTGCTGTCTAAGTGCAGTTCATCATCTCCTCCTAATTGTCTTCTGTTTCTACAGAGGATGTAAAACCTCAACTCGAGCCCCCTCAAGTCTCTAAGTGTAGATTTTAAGATTAATGTGAGGGGTTTCAATATCCACTTAAAGGAAATGGGACTCCTATGGCAACCTGACCTCCACCAGAATAACAGTTTATTGATGTGGCCAACCTCATCATTATCAAAGGGGCTGCAGATTATAATTTGATCTGGCAGCCGACTCCAAGTCAATTCAGGATAATGATGGTTTTGTTCTAAGGTATCCTCTGTTCATATCATTAGACGGTGGAACTCCTACTGATGAGTGACTGAAGACCAATTTTCAGTTTACACTGTTATTATTCACCAACCAACAAACGAGGAGGCTCAACCTCTGAGAGGAGCGCAGATTGTCAGACTGTTAAAGAGGCGCCGTGCAGAACAAAGGGATTTTCACAATAAGCCTCTCTGAGAGGAAGTGAAACTGATTTTCGAACTATGTAATTAAAAGAATGCCTTTTGTATTACTTGGTAGCAGTTTGAAATGAATATGTTTAATGCCTGAATTCATTCACTGACAGAAAAATCTGAATTTTATGAATTTATGTGTAACATGGCAAGCGCTGTTAAAGAACAACAACGTACATATTTATATCTGGGTCCACAGCTCCACTTCCTTTAGAGTCAACCAGGAGAAATGCCCACTCTGCCACTGCTGATCATTACACACTGATCAGAGCAGCCTAAAAGGAGTCGAAGGCTGTGAAGGCAGAGGTGTATCCTTGACCTTTGACCCTTTCCCATGTTCACAATTTTTTGCTGAGCTACCACTTCATCTTTGGCTGAAAACAACAAATCCACTCCCATCTGCTGAAGTGCCCCAGTGGGCATTGTGGGAAAGAAAGCAAATCACTAACTGAGGATCAAAAGGACGTGAAGACACGGCGGTTTGGGGGAATACACCTAAAGAATCGATTCAGTTACGCTGACACAAAGCAGCTCGGGATGCGTCGAACATTACGGATTGGTGATGCATAACGGTACGACAGAAAGGCCCCCTGGATGGCCTCTTAAAGTGGTGCATTAATGGAAGAGCTTAGGAGTGAATTGTGGAGGAATTTAACAAAGAGGCTCAGACACATCACCTTGTTTTCTCTCTGCCGCAATTTCAGAAAACTCGCCGCGGTGTCGTAATGTCAAGTGTCGGGGGATGAAGTGTGATATCCCGAGGAAGGAGGCAGTTTGAAAAGTGCTTGAAGTTTTAACAGCCAATCAAGATCACAAGGGAAACTTGCCAGGTATTCCCAGACGGAGCATCACAAACACGCTCACAAGCCGCGGCGGCCGTAAATTCAATCCAACCCGAAATAAAACGTCAAAGATTGGTAGTCGAGTAAGGCCGCAAGTGACACGTCAGCTTTGCATAGAAAACAGCACATTAGCAAATCAAATGTGGCAGCAGAATAATAGCCAAAAGTTGCTTTGAATCCCTGGTTGGGTTTCTTTGTGCATTCATCCAACAGGGGAAACACAAGCATGCTCATGCATTATGGAAATGAATTGCCCCGATGTCAAACAGTTTACAGATTGTCCATATTATCACTCTGTAGAAACAGACCTGTGCTGCAGTTAGTCCGCTCGGTTAGGCCGCAGTCCATTATTCTACATGTGCATAAGACAAAGTGAAAGTGGAGCGCATTCAACTCTCAGCCTGAATTACGGACCCCAACTGCACCTGATCTGTCCCGCTGAGAAAGCGGCGCGGAGACGTGCCCACCGAGGGCCGAAAAGAGCATTTATACAACATGTTTTAATCAAGTATTTTAAATTTAATCAATTACGACTGAGGAGCCACATCCATTAGGAGACAAAAAAGGGAGTTGGCGGCGGATGGAAAGTGCGCGTTGATTAATTGGGCCCCCCCATTTACGGATCCCTTTGTTCGCTCTGTTCATCCCTTGAGCTCCGCAACGAGAGCTTGAAAAGTGTCTCTCCACGTTCGCCTTTCCCCACTCCTCTCGCTTTCTCCCTCTCACCTGCCTAATTAACTGTCAGCCGGAGCCATTTATGCTTCAATATTTCAGCAGAGAATGAATATTAAAATTCCGCCAAAACTGCCACAGCCCTGAAAGGATGCGCCGGCGTTTGACTCGGCTCCTCGTGGGATGACAAGAGCGCGCCGGCCCCAACGCTGGGAGGAAGTGATAGGGGCTTGTACAGGCGGAGAATCAAATAGGTATTCATATATTATATACACAGAGTTGCTGACTATATGCAGAATATCAATGGGTGCAGAGGTGGAGGGAGCACGGGAAAACACGGTCCCTACTAATCCACATCCACTGAAAGCCAAAATCAAGATGAAAATTAAATCTGATGCAGTTAGCTGTGGGGATGAAGGTCGAGAGAGCTCATAAAGCTGAAAATCCTCAATGGAAGGATATGCTAAAAAAAAAAAAATATGGTTAAAAAAAAGAAAATCTAAATCAACCTAAACAAGAAAAGCAGCACATTTCTTTTCTTTAGGCCATTATGGCTGTACTCTGAGCTATCAGGTAATGGATTTCGAAGACCGCCATCATCCACTATGAAACACTTAATCAAATGAAAAAACCTAGAGAGGCTTTTATCCATCATCAATTTAAAGCTAGAATGATTTGCGCCTATTTTCTGATTGCCACCTTTTACCTCTGCGAGCCAGTTGTGTTCATCGCCCATGACAAATTTACTTCAAAGGAAGCCTTCATCATGACCCATTTTCCGTTCCACCAACAGCTGAGCTCTCGCCCAATAAGGCACAAAGCGGGAATTTTCCCATGAGCCCCTCTGTGCATCAAACGCTGCCGAGGCAAACGAGCGGCTGCCGTTCTGAGGTGGAATCGGAGGCAAAGCTAACATCATAACCTCAGAGGTAATGCGGAGAGGGATTGCGTATGGTTTCTCAAGAGCACCACTGCGATTCATTACTGAGTCATTAAGGCCGAGCAAACACAAGCATTCATGTTGCACAAGATAACCAAGATAGATGTGATGAGTGCAATTAGAATGAAGGCGCACTCCATACATTGGACGGGGCTTTCATACCTGCTGAATCACACTCTGTTTTTTGCCCGCAAAACAAATGTGTCAAATGACTCATCCTGTTTTTCTTCTATCGTGAAGAACCCTCAAGGTCCATTCAGAGAAGGACACAGAGAGAGAAGAAACCTAATTGAAAATCCTGTTTTGTTCCTTCAAGCCAGGTCTCTGCATCCAAATTAACCCATGGGTAGGGATTTAAAATTGATACAGTTCAAATGCTCAAAAAGTTTCAACCCCAATTCATCAGAGGAAGGGTGTAACATTCACAGTGACGGCACAGGAGGGTAGAAAATGTTCGTTATACAACAAGCAAAGTCTATTGTAAGTCTCATTTCCATTACAAGTCTCACATAACAGCTGGTGGGGAGGTATGGGCAAATCAATGTGGGCTTGAAAATAATATCTATCTATAGCATAATCTGTGTATATTTCCACAATAATTCCTTAAGTACAGCAACAAAGTGATGCTGCTTCTGAGCTACTGTCAGCCGAAGTCAACTTTCCCTACTTTTTTTTCATTAAGACCTGCTTAAAAAAGAGGCATTATTCAGCTTAAGCTGCTGGAAGCCTTTTGTATGAGGCATTTGAAGACGAAGTGTTGTGTAGCTTAACAGTGAGCAAAAAAACACATCAAAGTTGAAGCGATATGAATAAAAGCTTAAAATCAGTAAGCATACAAACTATGTTGTTGTACTGAATTATTGCAGATTAGTTTGCATCAACAGCAAACAGCGGTGGATTAAAACGGGCGCAGATCAGGAAAGAGGCAGGACAACTTTTAAAATCTGATGAAAATACTAAGTGTAAAACAGGATTAGAGACCTTTTTCAGATAATGGCAGTATAAATACAGAATTTACAGTCTGAAAATCATTATGATTGTTTGCTACTACCAACTAGCCACAATGCTTCAGCCATATATGCACAGCAAGGAAGGAAATTACATGTATTGCTCAGGAAAAAAAAGCCACAGTCAGGTAGAACTTGAGCTACTTTGAGGGAACTGGCTTTGAATGACTAATCTACACTTTTGAAGCGAGCCACAGCAGGCGTCACATGTATGGCACCACACGTCCTGCCCACGGGCTGAAATGAGGTTATCAATGCGGGGAATGAGACGCCGTTCCTTACCTATCGCCATCTCTATGACGCTCACTTGGCTCTCTGAAGGGAAGAGGATTTTTGGTGGCTTGTCTGTCAGGGGAGCTGCGAAATGACAAACAGAGAGAAAAAAAAAGGGAGAGCACATTAAATTCCACATCTTTCTCCCCCATGGACAGTGGGAGTATGATTTATTTATTAAGGACCACAATAAAAGCGGCATTAAAATGGGAATTATAATATTTAAAGAGTGGACGGAGGAAAAAAAAAAGAAAAGGATGAATTACCATGACTCAGAATTACCCATTCAAAGCTTTCAACATCAATGCACATGCTTTCAAAGCAGCAGCTGCCTCAATACTAATGCTATTCATTCCTTATAAAAACGACTGTAAGTGATGACATGGCTTTGACATGGGCTGCAGTACTAACTGTACTGTATGTACAGCAGCTGTGTAACTAGTCAACCATTTCTGAATTTACAGTATACCCTGAGGTAAAAATCATCCGCAGCTGCAGTGACCATGGGAAGGTTAAGAGCTGCTGCAGGAGATGCAGCACTTTCAGCTGTGTACCACGATATGAAAATGTGTGTTTCCTGAAATACCATGAATACAATTAGAATTAGAAATAGAAAAAAGAAGAAAGAAAAACTTGGAACAAAAGCAAAAGAAAAACCTCCTGCACGAGCACTTTGGTACATATTGTTAAAATGTCAGCCCTGAGCGAGCTTCGGATTTAAAAGTGTATCACGGTTACATTAGAACAGCCTTCGTCCCAACTCCCTTCGAAAATACACCAACTCCAATTAGACAGCTGCTGAGTAACAAAAGACGTGCACTTAGAGGCTCCTCATTATAATGATTCCCTAATTGGTTCTAGTCTTCAAAGTGGCATCGGAGAGGTTTTCTATCTCTGCACGCCTGGAAATACTCGGAGGGATGAGGTTTGTTTCGGTACAAATGACTTGCAGTTAGACGAGAGCAGCGATCGCCGGGCTGAACCTAAGAAAATGAGCCAGGTTTTAGCGAGAGGAGTGACAGGATGGAGGGAAGTTTTCCGAGATTCGCATTGACCTGGTTCCTCCATAGTCCAGTTCTTTGAATATAACTCGCTGCAGCCGAGAGTGTTAGCTACAGCTGTGTGTTGATATTAACTATTATGCTTAAAAAAAAAAAAACGCTTCTGGTCTCATTATCAGATCAATAGAGCAGATGTCTGTCTTTCTGAATTTCTTATTTCCTCGCCTTCCATTTATATATTCAGTTATTCTTTATGAGGATTCAAAGCTCCATTTGGGCTCCGTGATTGCGCAACACACGGCAGCCGAGAGATTCATGATGCGAGTGCAAGAGAGCAAGAGTAGACAAGTTAAATAAATTCAGAAACTCAGCAACTTAGTTTGGCCTTAATTACGTTTTTTTTCAAGGATGGAAAAATTGTGCATCGTCCCTTGTTTACATAAAGACTCCTTATCTATATCTGTGTGAGGACAACATGCAGATTTACATTTTTACTTTCAATCCAAACTTCATGGAAAAATGAGTCACTGCAACTTTCTTGACCATTTTTTTTTACTATTAGGCAACTTAATCTAAAAAATTACAGTCATGTTTAAAAGAAAGTGCCAGGCTTTGTTGAGTTTCTACTTGCAATGAAGAAGCATAACTATCTTGATTGGCTTCATTTACTCTTAGACATTATGTAATCAGTGGAAGATGGCGCGACTTATAACTTCGCAGAAAAAAATAAACCATTTTTAAAAGCATCCTTTTAGAGAAATGCCGCAATAAACTTTTCAAGGCAGACATGTCTGATGAGCCAATCAGCTCGAAATGTCAAACGCCGTGACCATATAAAGTGCACGGATATTTTTCGCCTTCAGTTGTCCTCTGTTGGCACCAGCTTTTGATTCGTTTGGACGTACTTCTTATATCAAAGGCACTCTGCGGTATTTCCAGCCGCAGATGAAACTTTCCTTCGGTGCCGTCCGCTCACTCGCGCTAATGAAAGAACACTGCCGTCGTTCTGATGTCCGAACAATTGGCAGACAAAACCTTAACGTGGTCTCAAATAAAATGAGCATGTGATTTGTTAAGTGGAGTGGGGCTGAAAGCAGGGGATAAAAAAAAAAGCCTATGTGAGCTCATTAATTACAAATTCAAAAAGGAACCGTAGCAAATTATGCTATTCCCTGTGCCGCACGTATTTCAATGCTGTGTAAAGAAATCTCATTAATTACCTTTTTCTTGATGAAATATGCTCAAATTGTTTTGTTTTATTAGGACTTGAAAAGAAAAACGAGTTGTTCCACCCTGATGGTTTGTCTTACATGAGACAATGCTGAGTTTGAAGGGAGAAAATGGTGCACAGGCAGGTATTTATAGTAACATGAGGAGAGAGCTCGGCGCGGGACGCAAACATCAAACATGGAGCCACAGCTCCTTGCTTATACTGTGAGTTTGAAAGTTATACATTATATATTTTCATTAATGATAAAACAAGAGGAATATGTAATGCTATAATTATCTTCATACTTAAATAAAAGAGTCGTTGCAATAATTACACAATTCTCCTTTTCGACTGGGGAACCTTTCACTGGCTGAGTGTTAATGCATTATAGAGGAGCAATCCTAGCAACCAGTCGCACCTGGAGGTAAGAAAGCATGATAGTGTCTGTCACACAATCGACTGCTAGGATTTAAAAAACAGGAGAGTGGAAAATGCAGCACAGGTTAAAAACAACCTCAAAGCTTTAAAGCTGCTATATACCCAGAAGGGTAGTTATGTGCTACGATACCACAACTGCACACAGGACATTTATGTTGATCAAACAAACTGATATTCTATATGCAAGTGAATAGAAAAATAATGAGGCATGAAAGAGATCTAAGATTAATACCAGCTTCTTGGCTTAGATTTAGGCCCCTAACTTTTAAAGCAGCAGGGGCTGGAGGGTAAGACAGGTTGTGTTAATGCGAGAGGTAAAAGATCGAAATCAGCCTCCATACAAGCAAAACATATTTACCTACTAAATGGAAGAAACAAACTTCATTATCCTGTTACTGTACTGCCCATTATGTTAAAAAAATGTCTCCTCTACGTTCTTATATGAAAAATGAAAATTCTTATTCATTTCAATCTCGTGGTAGTAGTTTTGCTATACTGTCTGTCAGAACTGCACATGGGGAACACCACCAACAAGTACTAAAACATCAAATTAATCTAGAGCTCAGATGATTGTTCAAATCAGCATATGTGATCAAGTATTCAGCGTGTTTTTCATGTTGTTCCTCTTGAATGTTAATCATATGTGTAGAATTTGACACTTGAAGGCAACGCCCACGGTTTGCAGTGTGTTGTATGGCTTGTGTCCTAACCATTTAACTCCTGAGGTACCCCCAATTTTACATCTAACAAAGCAAATCATAGTGTAAAGTAATATGCATACTGTTGTAGAAACTCATGTAATAACAGTCTAACAGTATCATAGGGGCTGTTTGTGCGCTCTCCAGGCGTGACAGTCGGTTTCCATTAAGACCAGAGGGACAGCACACTGCTGCTGGGTTATCTGCCGCTTCTGCCTTTTTACCACCTTGAAACTAAGGAAACATCGTCTCCTCTGTACTCTGCCTGTGACGATTCCCTATCTGAGCAAACAGGATTAATCTGTTGGGTCTCCATTAAAAGGCCGGCCGTGGCGCGCTGCTCCCTGTGGTAACCTAACTTTGCAATTTAAGCAGAGAAAATGTATGTAAATTGATATGATGGAAAAAAAAAGAGAAATGTCCAGACATAGAACATACAAGCTCTCTCACTCTCTCTCGGAAATGTGGATTCTCGTTATGATTCGCACGTTGTGCTGGGCCCTGGCTGAAGGTGAATTCCCGGACCAGGAAGGTAATCAAAGTCCCGCCGCATATTTTAATAAGCTCATTTTAAAGCTAAAGGTAACAAAGTAGGGAGGAAAGCTGTTTAACTCGAGTAGGAATGCCGCCCTTCATCCGAATCAAGGGCACGCCGCTGATACGCTCTCTCTGTCGGTGGGATCCCGCCGCGCTGCGGGGCACTCAAGCTCGCATGTTCACACGCAGATTAGACACACACATTCGAGATGCATTAGTGAAGCTGGCGCTGGCTGGTCTTCACCTACAAAAAAAAACGCAATCCTGTGGTGGGCTATTATGAGTGGGAGTGGGCAGGCTTTTTCGCTGAGGGGCGAGAAACACATCCTGCCTGACCTGCTTCCCAGCACACACACTCATGCTCACAAACACATTACACACACATAGAAAAGCCTGACGTTGATATCAGCTGGGGAGAAAATCTTTAAAGTGTCCCTCACATGGCCTGTGATCTGCTCTCGCTGTGATCACATGATGATGGATGGGGGGATGGAGTAATGAAATGGGGGGGGTACCTTGTTCTCTCCCATCGCCTTCTCTCTCTTTCCACCCCATCCCTCTGTTGCCCGCCGTGTGTTTTTGTCACTCTGTCTGTCCGTGCGTCGCTCTCAGGGGTGAGAGAGAGAGGGAAGATGAAAAAGGAGGGGAGAGGAGGAGGGGGAGGGAGAGGGTTGTGGTCCTCTGT